>LBNU01034808.1:14363-51524 GCA_014162995.1 Artemisia annua
TTTTTTTTTTTTTTTTTTTTTTTTTTTTTTTTCTCTCATTTTCATTGGACCGGTAGATATGGGTTGCATAGGATCAGGTTTCCTTATTTAAAGAAAAGCAAAGCTAAATTTCCCAAGTATAATATACTTCTGGTGTGTGTGTGTGTTTCAAAATATCTAGTATATGAATTGAACCACGCGTGATCAGCCAGCACATAACCTATGATTGGCCAAAATGAAATACCTAGTTTATTTCTTATGGCTGGAAAATAAGTGGTCACAAAAGTTAGGGAATTTGGTGCCACAAGTTTCCTCGGAGTCATCACAAACAAAAGAAAAGGAATATGTGGTACATGCACTATCGCAATGTCTTTATGTCACGTCCACTTTTTTATTTTCACCACAATTTTACTTTGGTCAATTAGTGGGGACGAATTTATAAATTCTCTTATTGTGTCTACTCATGGCTTAATTATCTTATTACGTTTATTGTATTATTCAGTCAGCTTGAACTTGTTTACTTTTAAACTAATATTTTAATGTTGCTAACCCTACTAATTATTTGCTAATCCCAAAAAGGATGTCTTCGATCTACATTTAGCCCATTCTTGTTCAAACTATCATCTAATATTAAAACAAATCTATTCTTTCTCATGTATCTATCGGTAGTTTCCTAATTTGGGTTTTTATTGAATTAGTATTTATATATAGATGTATCTTCTATGAAAGATAGTTGATACTCTCTTTTTGGTTTCAACTTAAAATCTTTATTTCATATTTTTGTAAACATTTTTAATTGTTATAATACATGATAAACAAAAATGCTTTTCAAGAACAAGGGTGCAATAATCATTCTATGATATTAAGGCAGCTCATTTAGCATCTAAAATGAACATTAACTAATTATTGGCCACTTATTTCATATACCTATCAATGTTTATAATGTGACTTAATAATAATAAAAAAGCAGTAGTCAGGCCTTTATCAAGATATTCACAATAATTTGAGGTTGAAATCTTTCAAATACATAATGGTTTTGCTTTTCTAGTAATTAAATTTAATTTCATATCATTTTTGGGAAAAAAAAAAAAAAAAAAAAGAAAAAAAGAAAAAAGGTGTATTATGTCATAAAAAGTTATACGAAGTAATATTAACTAGGTTTATCTGCTGATGATTTAGCATGATGATAAAAGTTATATATGGCTTGATTATGATATTGAGAATTAACAAATTCAATATTAATATTATTGTTAATACATGTCTGTGTAAAATGGATAAATATTCTTAGAATGGTAACTAGGCTTCATAAAGTTGGAACCGGCCATAAGAAATGTATCAATGCTTTGTCGACATGGCCAGGAGCATGTCAACTTTTTTCCTAACTCCTATCAAAAAAAAAGTATATATGTATATATATACACCACCTTCTCTTCTTCTTCTTTTACATCATATACTTATAACCTTCTCTTCAAAATGTGAGAGATTGTCAGAGGTGTTGAGTTCAACGAAGCAAATAATAATTTCAATCCACTGAAGCCAAGGTATAACATTTTGTTTTTCCTGCACTCGTCAATTTTTTTTATTGTAATATATGATAAATCTATGTGTACTAGCCACATTCTGAGTCTTGATTATCTATAGCGAAATGTTTTGTTTAACAGCAAAGTATATTAAAAACCATGCAAGGAGCTTGGAAAAAGAAGATTTCATGTAATTTGCTCAATTTCTTTTTTCTTAAACTCAATGTTATCGTACATGACATACAATATCAACTTCTTCGAATCCTCCAATATAATCGTAACGAAATTCAAAACATACATGCATTTTCAACTTTTTTCATGCAATTAATCCTCGAGCTAACACTTTATTAAACATTTTGCAACATTCTTATTAACTTTTGCCTCTTTAGTAGTATCATAAAACGTTGTATCTTTATAATTTGGAACTTGAAAACTTAATGCTTTTAACATTTCTTATACGACTTTCCTCTACCATGTTTTTCTAAGATTTCATTATTTATTTATTTATATAAATTTTCATCGATTAGGAGGTGAATTAGGCATACTAGAAAAAGTCTTTCTAAAAACTAAACCTGATAGCTTTTTCCTATTGGGAGGTGAATTTTCTTATCCAGATGTCTTCTCAAAATCGGGCGTGCCTATTTTTGACAAATTACTTGCAAATAGCTTTTCCATATTTAATGTAGGGTAAATGTTAGATCATCCCTTAACACCCTTTACTTAGTTCTTTTTCTCGCAGAGTCGCCAAGGGACCAAGTATTAAAAAATTGATCCTGATAATCAGAATTGCGATAGATCAGTATACCAGATAAGAATAAAATGGTCCGTCAAAAATTAAACAGTCTCTTGGTATTCATGGAATTGAATGATATGATCACCTCCCGCATTGGACCATTAATCTCGTCTCTAGAGGAGTTGATCGAGCTTAACTCAATCAGGTATCCATGCTGTAATAAAGACTTAGTGATTCACGAAGACCACAAGTCTATCCGTCATGAACTGCTACAGACCTTTGGGTGGATGTTGCAAAATGGTGAACCACGGACCCCTCAAAAATTTTGGCGAACTTGTTGACCATTGATTCTAATGGAAAAATCCAACCTCATTTCAAAAAATTAAAAAGCCCTTTTCAATGCTGTTGACATGTTGTTCAAGTCACTATTTGGCTGATATGGAAGCACATAAACAATGTTGTTATCACAGGAGTAAAATATCGCTATATTAATACGATCTTTAAAGAGGTGTTGATGTTCCTTTTTTTTATATAGTAATAGGTGCACATAATGTAATCTAATAGCTGGTGAATCCCTCAGTTAGTTTTAACAAATCTGTATCTATTCTGTGTTTTTATAGCTTCTTGCTAGGCACCATATAAATTAATTCTATCTATTCTCATGTTTGGCTGTTAAATTCTATCTAACCCTTTAACGTATGTAACATATCATCGCATCACATGATTGTCCCTCACGTACTTTTGTTGTTTGGAACTATAAATTATCGAAAGATCGAGATGTAAAAGAGAAAAGAATATGTTTTAGAGCCTAAATAATATGAGGTCTTTAGTGGTTTTATAATCTAGCCCGACCTCAAATTATATTTAAATTCATGTTGTGCATGCTCTTTTTTAATGGCGATTTGATGAAAAGTTCTAACAAGTAGCGAGAGAAAATACAGTCACGTTCATTCGATAATCAAATGAAACCTCACTCTAAACATATATAAAGCAGATTTCGCAATGTCGACCTTAGAACGGTAGGTGTGTATTTTTTCTTTCCTCATAGTGTGCTTTTTCAAACAGATGTAAAATTCACTAGGGCACAAGGATCGAATGTTCTAAGGTGTTGATGTGGATAACTGTGATGAGTTGTCATCATATATAAATTACTTTATCAAACAAAATCAATTTCTCTTCAAGGATGCTTATTTGGTTGGGACCTACAAGATACTTGTGGCTGTGTTTTACTTGGTGTACGTAGTTATATTTTTGCTTGTGTGGTAGTCAACCATCCACTACTGTGTGTGTTTACTTAGCTTACACTCTCTTCCATTTGCTTCTTTCATTAGGTGTCAACGAGTTTTTTGTCTCTTGTTTTTCTTTACCACTTACTAGTATTAGCAGGGCCGTCTTATGGATTTAGGAGGCCCTGTGCCTTATTACGTTAGAGGCCCTTTTACAATATCTGCTACAAAATCAATAAGCTTAACTGATTGTACACATCAGATTGTTTAATCAAGTCAATAGTAATGTGTTTACTTTTTTTATTCATTTTATGATAAACCTTTTTCAATATAATCCATTGAATTCCTCAAAATTTCTAAAAATCTTCAAAAAAAAAGTTCTAAAGATTAACTCATATATATCAAGTGATAGTGTAGTATTTTTTTTTTAATGCATGTGATGAATTTTCTTAAAACATAGTTATAACAAAAATATTTGTTATACATTACAAGATGATAATTTATTAGGATAACTTTTGAAGATCAAAATTACAATAACAACCTTGTAGATAGATATTTCATATGTGGATTGTAAATTGTTATGACTATATATGGTAAAATGGAGCTAAACAAAATACTATAGACTCATGACTTAAATGATAAATGGTAAACTACAGGGGTTAAACATGGAATATAGAAGAAACAAAGTCATACTTTTGGGTTATGTTTCATCTTCTTCGCTGACAAACCCCCTGTGCATATTTGCTCCATTAAAAACGAATTTTGAGCTCTATATCTCTGCTGTTACTCAAATCACTAAATTGTAACATTATAAAGCGTATTAATTCCATCATAAAACATCATTTGCTTGGGTAAAAACGCCTAAAAGTCAGTTTATACTAAAGTTACAGATTTAGAAATTGGGGCCCTAAGAAAATAGAGGCCCTGTGCCGTTGCACACCCCGCACATGCTTAAATCCGGCCATGANAAGAATATGTTTTAGAGCCTAAATAATATGAGGTCTTTAGTGGGTTTATAATCTAGCCCGACCTCAAGTTATATTTAAATTCATGTCGTGCATGCTCTTTTTTAATGGCGATTTGATGAAAAGTTCTAACAAGTAGCGAGAGAAAATACAGTCACGTTCATTCGATAATCAAATGAAACCTCACTCTAAACATATATAAAGCAGTTTCGCAACGTCGACCTTAGAACGGTAGGTGTGTATTTTTTTTTTTTTTTTTTGGGTAAAGGGGAGTAATCGGTAGGTGTGTATTTTTTCTTTCTTCATAGTGTGCTTTTTCAAACAGATGTAAAATTCACTAGGGCACAAGGATCGAATGTTCTAAGGTGTTGATGTGGATAACTGTGATGAGTTGTCATCATATATAAATTACTTTATCAAACAAAATCAATTTCTCTTCAAGGATGCTTATTTGGTTGGGACCTACAAGATACTTGTGGCTGTGTTTTACTTGGTGTACGTAGTTATATTTTTGCTTGTGTGGTAGTCAACCATCCACTACTCTGTGTGTTTACTTAGCTTACACTCTCTTCTATTTGCTTCTTTCATTAGGTGTCAACGAGTTTTTTGTCTCTTGTTTTTCTTTACCACTTACTAGTATTAGCTAGTTACTGTATTTACTTATTACACAATTGAATAATATGATGATTGTATAAACAATATTAATATGTAGCTAAAAGTATGTACCTATCTAAAGTTTGTACATTACCATATATATACCTAATATTAAAAAGTGGTACTAGCTAGTTAATAAGTCTCTTTTATAAGTTAAACTATGGCTACTGAAAATTTGAAGTTTCAACGAGCTAGCATCTCGAGCGTTGAGTCAAGCTATTATTGAGTTTTAATCTGAGCCCGTGTTTTGCTTCTCGCTGTTGGGACGAGATTGTTTGAATCGTTTGCTTTTATGTTTTTTTTTGGTGTATCGTTTTCCTTGAGGCTTGTATGGGGCTGCATCAAAAACATTTAGGAGTGAAAACAGGTAGCTTGGCATCCGTGGGTGTGGATTTTTCTGTTGTCTCGGTTCTCTGTAATTGGGAAAAGTTTTTTTTATCCTTTTTGCAATCCTCGCAATTAAAGTCTCGGGAGACATCTAGAATTTGTTGTTCGGTTTATTTCTAGATTTATCTTTGTATACTTTAGCTTCTAGTGTCTTTCTAGTATCTTTTTTGTTTTAATATAATTCTGCTGTTGAAAAAAAAAATAAAATAAAAAAAATCTGTATATGTATACGGAGTATATATGTACTTGGTACTGAGCACTCATGCAAATACAATTGCGGTAAGAAAAACCTTCATTTTATAAATATGACTAATAATAGTAATAAGCAGTTTTTGTTAAAACAGTTGAAGTAGACAACATAGGACTTTACTTAATATGCACCAAGCACCACGTCCACGCGTATGAAGCAAAACAAAAAGGAAATAATAAAATAAAATTAAAATTCTCACACGCTCAGACAAATATTCGACACATATATATAGATAGATATAGATATTTCACATTCTAAACCAATAACTTAAAACTCAAGCAATCACTTCACTGATAACTTACAACTTAAACTACGAACACAAAAAACCTACACAAGAACATGGATATGAACACCTCCAACGGATCTTACAACTCTTTTCCGTCTTCGTCGTCCAATGAAACACCTTTAACGTACACCGACGGAAATGGTAGCTGTTCATCAGAACAAGAAGCACTTGTGCTAGCTTCAGAGAATCCGAAGAAGAGAGCCGGAAGGAAAAAATTCAAAGAAACCCGACATCCGGTTTACCGGGGAGTAAGGAGTAGGGATAAAGGCAAATGGGTTTGTGAAGTGAGACATCCGATCACACAGGCGAGGGTTTGGCTAGGGACTCATCCAAAAGCTGAAATGGCAGCCCGGGCTCATGATGTGGCGGCTTTAGCCTTTAGAGGGCGAAACGCGTGTTTGAACTTTGCTGACTCAGTATGGCGACTGCCTGTCCCGGAGTCTAATGATATAGCGGATATCCAAAAGGCAGCAGCCGAAGCGGCAGAGGCTTTTCGTGATACGAAGGAAGAAGCGGGGGTGGAGATTGAAGAAAATGAATCATCACCGGAAGCTATGAATTACATGAATGAAGACGAGTTGCCAGGGTTTCTTGACAGCATGGCTGAAGCACTTATGCTGCCACCACCTCAGAGTGTTGGATATGGTAACTTTTTTGATGATGTGGAGTCTTGTGCTGACATGTCGTTATGGAACTTTTAGTATTAGTACTCGATCCCTATCTAATTCATATCTCCATATTTTTTAAAACCAGATTGAATTATTTTTTATTTTATTTTTTTCCCACGTGGCTTGAACTTAGCTTTTTCTAGACAAGTCAATGAAGGAGATATTATTAAGGGTTTGTAAAAGGCTTTTGAATATTTGTGGACAATAAAGACACAAGATTGCTACCTGTTCATTTTTTATGTTTTTAATTATTTAATTATATAAGAACTGAAAGCAATGCAATGCCAAACAATCTCTAATTGATGGTAGACCAAAAGCACAGGATCAAGAAAAAGATAACTTACAAAGATAATAAAGACAATTTTAGTTTAGAAGCAACATCTGAAAAACTCGAACAAGACAACAGAAACAATGTGCATCAATTTATAAGTCTACTTCTTCCTGATTGTAAGGAAAAACATCCGATGGAAGACCACATTTCCTCGGCCGATGACACTTTGTACAGTCACCCAAGCTAATGTCCCAGACACAGAACAATAAATCTGCACAGTCTTATAAACTTAATTACCATATCTATGCGAAATACAGAATACACTCCAATAGTTTAATTCAAAAAGTACAGCATATAAAACCTAACCTTAGCAATTGCCAATTGTATTTAAAAAGTCACTAATGTACTTAAAGTTGATGTGCCCGATCTTTTAAGAATCAAAGACTTGTGACAAACTGTTGTTGCGACATGCCTTACATCGTACCTAGCAAAGCAGTGGTCTGTCAATTGCATAGTCACACATTGGACATCAAGGTAGTGAATGAAGGTCCATACTATATTATCAAGAAGTGTCATTACCAGTAAAGGCGTATAGCTGACCAAGCGCGTTCTAATATCCACATAAAAACATTAATAATCTTACAATGAACAATTTTACTTCACTTTGATCACTTCCATTTGTTCTGTCATCCCAAGGATCTTTTTGTCCATTTCCCTAATAGTATGTGTATAGAGTAATTTCCATCCTCATTGTCTCGCTTTTTGTCCCTAACAGTACTTTAAAGGATAATTACAAATACGTTTTGGATCAATGATCCATCCTTTCCAGTATTGTATCTGTACAACGATGTTACTAATTGTGATCAGCTAGTTTGGAATTAATTAGCTTCTTATTCGATCAATCATATTGAAGATGTGCAAAAAACAATTGTTGGCACATATATGATGTGTAAAAAACTATTTTTTTGATAACTTTTATATTAATCGGCGTTAAGAAAAAAAAAGTATTGGCTTTCTTTGTCGACTATATATATAAACATCTTAGCCAACTATGTGCTTGAACATATACATATGTTGTATTATATAAAAACAGCAACTCCGACTTTTTTTTTTGGATAATAGATATGAGAATTGGATGTGGCTTTCTGATTCAGGTTGACAACATAAACTTTTTTTATACCAACAAGCTTTATTACGTGATTAAAATGTATTACATGTCTTTGTGATCGACTCATGATATCTATTGATTTTTTACACATAAACGTGTTTTAAAACAAATATAACATCTACATTGACAAATATTTAAAAGATACCCCTGTTAAGCGAACGTGCCTTAAAAAATTAGTTGCATTAAAAATAATTGAAACCCAATAATTAAATTGAAATTTGTCAGCATATGTAGTACAAGAAAAATAATTACACTTTATGTATATGGCTAGAAGTCATGATAGATGATGCCAAATAGGAGAGTTGTGGAAGTTGGACCCATAATATGTTTCTTTTTTAACATGGACCCATATGTTTAATAAAACAAAAAGGACGATGTAATCAGTCAATTTATGTAGGCCATGGTTGTTGTTAAATATCTATTGTGCAACGTTAGCCCCAACCAAAACTACTAATTTTGGAAATTTGATTGTGAAAGATATAATAAGTCTATGTTCGTGGAAGTGTGGAGAGAGATAGTGCATTTTTGTTCACACTTACTTCTTCACTTCAAAATCTTACTGTATTACTAAATTGCAATGTTTCAAAAATCGGAATCGATACTAAAACGGTCCGGGGCCGATTAGCGATTTTTTACCGATTAATTGGCCGATTTCTGTGGAATTCTCTCCAAGGTTCTGGGCCGATTACCGATTAATCACCGATTAATCGGCCGATTCGGCCGATTTTTGCAACACTGCTAAATTATTTACACTTATAATTGTGTAAAACGTTATAACGCCTATAAGCGTTGTTAAAAAAGTGATTTAGACTAAAGATCAAATGAGAAGAATCCCTAAAGAAGGATGATAAATAACTATCAATACACATTAGAGATGCATTAATTTAAATTAGATGCATCTCTAATCTTTTAAATGCATCATAATATATTTTCTAGCTAAAAATTAAATGCATNTCATGCTGCCACCACCTCAGAGTGTTGGATATGGTAACTTTTTTGATGATGTGGAGTCTTGTGCTGACATGTCGTTATGGAACTTTTAGTATTAGTACTCGATCCCTAGCTAATTCATATCTCCATATTTTTTAAAACCAGATTGAATTATTTTTTATTTTATTTTTTTCCCACGTGGCTTGAACTTAGCTTTTTCTAGACAAGTCAATGAAGGAGATATTATTAAGGGTTTGTAAAAGGCTTTTGAATATTTGTGGACAATAAAGACACAAGATTGCTACCTGTTCATTTTTTATGTTTTTAAGTAGTATTTATTTACAGTATTTAATTATATAAGAACTAAAAGCAACGCAATGTCAAACAATATCTAGATGATGGTAGACCAAAAGCACAGGATCAAGAAAAAGATAACTTACAAAGATAATAAAGACAATTATAGTTCACAAGTAACATCTGAAAAAATCGAACAAGACAACAGAAACAATGTGCATCAATTTATGAGTCTACTTCCTGATCTTAAGGAAAAACGTCCGATGGAAGACCACATTTCCTCAGCCGATGACACTTTGTACAGTCACCCGTCCCAGACACAGAACAATAAATCTGCACAGCCTAAACCTAATTACCATATCTATGCGAAATTCAGAATACACTCCAATAGCTTAATTCCAAAAGTACATCATATAAAACCTACCCTTAGCAATTGTATTTAAAAAGTCACTAATGTACTTAAAGTTGAAGTGCCCGATCTTTTAAGAATCAAAGACTTGTGACAAACTTTTGTTGCTACATACCTTACATCGTACCGAGCAAAGCAGTGGTCTATTATCTCAATTGCATAGTCACACATTGGATAGCATGGTAGTGAATGAAGGTCATACCTATATTATCAAGAAGTGTCATTACCAGTAGCTGACCACGCGCGTTCTAATCTTTACATGAAAACATTAATAATCTTACAACGAACAATTTTAGTTCACTTTATCTCTTCCATTTGTTCTATCATCCCAAGGATCGTAAGTAATAGTATGTGTATAGAGTAATTTCCATCCTCATTGTCTCGCTTTTTGTCCCTAACAGTACTTTAAAGGAGAATTACAAATACGTTTTGGATCAATGATCCATCCTTTCCGGTATTGCATCTGTACAACGATGTTACTAATTGTAATCAGTAGTTTGGAAATTAATTAGCTTCTTATTCTATCAATAACATATTAGAGATGTGCAAAAAACAATTGTTGGCACATATATGATGTGTAAATAACTGTTTTTGCTGTGGAGAGTTGTGTGATAATATTCGAATGATTGTCTTCCTTGATATATGCCACAGAGGCTACAATATATAGGGGTGATTACAAAGATTATTATGGGTTAAATCCCATAAATTGTGGACTATATCAATTACATTTAATGACTTAATCACACACTACACTAATTGATTTGGAGTTACGTTTGACATGATTTGGTATTATTTTCATCTTTGCACACGACTAACACTCCCCCGCAGTCAGAGCGGGAGGACACTGGATGCTCAGGCTAGAGCGAAATTCTTCAAACATAGCAGAGGGCTACCCTTTCGTGAAAACATAACTTTAGTCGACTCGTAACAAAACTGTACCAACGGTCGATTTTAGTCGACTGGTACCAACGGTCGGCTAAGTCGACTGGTAACACAACCGTACCAACGGTCGACTTTAGGGACTGGTACCAATGGTCAACTTTAGTCGACTGGTAACAAAGCCGTACGAACAATCAACTAATTGACAAACAATAAACTCGTGCATTAACATCAAAAGAACATAAGTTGGTTCTAAAACTTCAACCCCTAAAGAACCTTCCAAACAAACGGGGCGTGTTTTTCCCTAGAAAAACATAAAGATTACATATTTAGAAGAAGTTGTGGTTTATTTTGGTTACGGATTAAAGTGAGCCCTCTGAACCTCCGGGCGTGTAGCCGGCGGCCGGAAGCGGCAACGGAAGAGTTTAGGTTTTGTGGATCTTAATGGCCTGATACCATTAGAGTAATAGGATAAACTGTGTTTATTATTGATTGCTTAGACATTGACAATGAGAACCCTACATATATAGATTACAATGGTGCTAAATAAGGTAAGTGCCTATAATCAAACCTACAATCAAGCCAATCACAATCAATTACATTATGATGATTACGTGAATCATGTTAATCAATGATATGGGATATTCTTTTGATATTAGTGAATTAGTTTTTACTTTCCTTTATTTTAGTTGTAGGGGATACTTTGGGTTATCCCGTTTTATTGATATGGGATACTTTGGGTTATCCCGTTTTAGTGATAGGGGATACTTTGGGTTATCCCGTTTGTTCAGGATACTTTGATTTATCCTGTTTGGTAAGGGATACTTTGGTTTATCCTATTTGGTCAGGATACTTTGGTTTATCCTGTTTGATACAGATACTTTGGTTTATCCGTTTTTTGTTGCCTGCTGAAGATGTGCTTCCGCTTGCTGTCGAATGTCTTCATGAATAATTATTTATTTGCTTTAATTTATTGTTTTTTAGCTTTTAACCTCCAGTCCGAGCTTTCGCGATTTCGCTGCTCGGACTGCGGGGGAGTATTAGCCTGTATTTTGTAACGGGCCCAAGCCCGAGTCAAGAATGTTCTGTCTTGTGCTATTTATAGATACGATGTAATTGTAATAGACAATCAATCAAAATCATTCCTTATCTCATATACTTACATTTGCTAGCTTTTATATTAATCGGCGTTAAGAGAAAATGTATTGGCTTTTTTTGTCTGACTATTTATATAAACATCTGCTTGAATATATACATATGTTGTTATATAAAAACAGCAACTCCGACTTTATTTTGGACTGTCGATATGAGAATTGGATGTGGCTTTCTATACCAGCTTTGTTACGTGATTAAAATGTGTTACATGTATTTGTGATCGATTCATGATATCTATTGATTTTTTAGACATAAACGTGTTTTAAAACAAATATAACATCTACACTGACAAATATTTAAAAGATACCCCTGTTAAGCGAACGTGCCTTAAAAAATTAGTTGCATTAAAAATAATTGAAACCCAATAATTAAATAGAAATTTGTCTGCATATGTAGTACAAGAAAAATAATTACACTTTATGTATATGGCTAGAAATGATAGATGATGCCAAATAGGAGAGTTGTGGAAGTTGGACCCATAATATGTTTCTTTTTTAACTTGGACCCATATGTTTAATAAAACAAAAAGGACGATGTAATCAGTCAATTTATGTAGGCCATGGTTGTTGTTAAATATCTAATTGTGCAACGTTAGCCCCAACCAAAACTACTAATTTTGGAAATTTGATTGTGAAAGATATAATAAGTCTATGTTCGTCGAAGCGTGGAGAGAGATAGTGCATTTTTGTTCACACTTACTTCTTCACTTCAAAATTTTACTGCAGTACTAAATTATTTACACTTATAATTGTGTAAAACGTTATTACGTCTATAAGCGTGAAGATATATAAACAATTATCCTGATTTTCACACTTAGGTTGTGTATGGCGCACGGTTAGAAAGATTTATGAGTCTGATTTTCACACTTAGGTTGTGTATGGCGCACGGTTAGAAAGATTTATATGAGTTTGAGCTTTTAATAAAGCTAGCTTATAAAATAAGCTTTGTTATCACACATATTTATAGTAGCTTTTATAAGCAATAAGCCAAAGTCAATTAAAATAGGTTTATGGGGCTTTATAGTTAATAAAATTATTTAAATATATTTAAAACTATAGTGCATCATCACATAAAAGTTAAAAATGCATCTGAATTTAATTTCAATATAATTTTATATGATTTAACATTAATAAGCTTTAGTTACAACTAATTTGCCAAACAACTTTATAAATATATAAGCTCCAATTTTTAGCTTATAATATAAGCTCCAGCTCCAGCTCCGGCCACAACCACAGCCCCAACTCTAGCTCCAACTCTAGTTCCAGCCCATTTCGCCTAATATACCCTTAAAAATGTAAGAAAAATAGCTCACGCTTATAAGTGTGAAAAATCTAATATTTGTCCACATTTAGTGTGGAGATCAATTTGTCACACTCATTTTCTTCACACTTCCTCTTGTGTGAGGAAATTAGGCGTGACAAATTGATTTTCACACTCTTTTAAAGCATCTACAATGTTAACACTAAAAATTTGCCCTAAATAATGTAAAAGTGGCTTTTTATAGTATATATTTGCATCAAGTAAAAGTTGCTCCAATGTATAGTACTAAATTTTTGCACTAAATATTTGTAACGATTATAAAGTACGAGTCAATACTACAAATAAAAAATGTAGTTGAAATAATATATATCAATATTGGGCTTATCGTAAACATATCGACGTAAAACTTATAAAAATATAGTTTATATAAATTAGATTTTTTTTTCTTTAGTTAAGTATCAAAGGTTTAACAAATATGTAGAATTCAAATAAGATGAATAGTATTAGTGTGAAATATAGTGTGACACTATATTTAGGGGCTGCTTGGTTGGGAGTTAAGGGGGTGGGGAATAGGAAAGGTAATGATTGAAGATGCTTGGTTGGAGCTAAGTAATATAATGATTANCCATTCCCTACTACTAACCAGGCACACCCTTAGTGTTTTACTATTCATAGTAGTAATTTAGTGCCAAGTATAGTGTTAACATTGGAGAATGTTTTTGATTCATTTTTGGCACTAAATTTGTGGAAAAAGCATTTTTGGTGCCAACATTGAAGATGCTCTAACGTGTGAAAGAATTTTAAATCTTTCCACACTTATAGATGTGAACTTTTTTTAATACATTATGTTTTGTAATATTTGCTCACATTTATAAATGTAACAAAAATTCACACATATATAAATGTGAATAAACTTAGTAAAATCTACACACTTTGTAAAAGTATAAAGAATTAAGTGTGTAGAAATGGCATTTTTGTTGTAGTGGCAACATTTTTTTGAATGGCAAGAAAGAAATATATAAACAAGAGGCCACCTAGCAAGAAGCCAAGGTCAAAAATTATAAATGAGAGATGGAAATGGCATTACAAGGTCTTAGAAACCATTCCACCCAGTTAAGAGAATTCTCTTATGTCTACTTGAAATCCAAGAAAAAGAAGCTAGCTTAATGTCATTTAAAATGAGATTCTTTGACGGGCGTTTTGCGGCGAAGACCATTTCGTTTCTAAATCGCCAAAGGTGCCAAAGGGTTGTTTGAACCATAACATCAAAGAAGCGAGTGAAGGGTTTAGAAATGACGTCTTCGTCTGCAAGTGAAATGGATGTTAGGAGATCAGTGGGTGGGTTGAGTCGGATGTCCCACCATTTGAAAATTAGAGACCAAACCTCTTTCGCGACTTCACACGAGATGAAAATGTTGTAGTGGCAACATAACATAACATGTGGATGTTAGGATTTGATAGAAGTTTGAAAAGGAAAGAACTTAACGCTCAATGCATTATTAGGAGGTATCTTACAGAAGGTAGATATAGCATTGAGAAGCTTAGACTTTGTTTGGATGGATCAACAGAGAACAACAAGACGACTCAGATTACCTGGAAAATTTCTGTTCTAGTAGGAATAATGTGGGTCTTTGTATGTAGTTTTGCATTCTTCTAACTCATTACAACAAAAATGTCATTCCTACACAATTAATTCTTCACGCTTTTACAAAATGTGTTTGCTTAGTTTATTCACATTTATATATATGTGAAAAAAATTTAAAAAACGTTTTAAAGTTTGTATTTATAAGTGTGAAAAGATTTAAAATTCGTTCACACCCAATAGGAAGTGTAAAGAAAATGAGTATGATATTTTGATGCAAATAATATCTAAAAACGTTATTCTCATCTCTCGATATCTCTATGTTTTGATGATAACAAAATGTGAAAACATCTTACGTCAAAACTAACGTAAACAAATTTTTAGTCGATATATCCGACTTCTACGACAATCACTCTAGGTATGAATAAACAAATTTACAACTTGACCAATGATCAAAGAAGTGAATTTGTGTTTTAATCCTTACATTTTTAGCTTGACAAAGCTCTCTTTTCAAAAATACATTTTACAAATTATTTTTGAATTATAAAGAAATATTTTATTAAGGAAAATTCATTTTGAAATTTCCCCAACAGCTAGTTTTTACCCAAACTAGCTCCAAACTCCCCCAAATAAAATTTCACTACTAAAGACAAAAAGTGGAGCGTCTTTGTCTGGCACGGTACCATGGTACCACTAAATTTAGTGGTACCATGTGTCAATTAGTGGTACCGTCCTTTTATAACGGCCAAATTTTCAGATTTTATAAATACCACTTCATTTCCCAGATTTTGGCTATCCTGTCACACACTTAATTTTCTGTAGTCATATCCTCAATCATCTAAACTCTCCTTTGATCATTAGTTAGTTTTCTTTTGTTTAAAGAGTGATTTTTCCATCCAACCAAGAATCATCTACATACCTCTACTAGTCAAGAGAAGAACACAAAGCATCAAGTGTTTTAGTATTTCTTAGTTATTGTGTTGATCATTGTGATCTTGTTGAGATCTTGAGGATCTCTTGTGTGTTGAGTGATTTAGTGTTGATCAAGTGGATCAAGAGTAGATTGTGAGGATTGTGTGGATCTTGTAAAGATCGTGTAGATTGTGTGAGGATCACGTGGATCTAGTATAAAGTGTGAGGATCGTGTGGATCTAGTATAGAGTGTGAGGATCGTGTAGATCTCGAGTGAAGTAAGGATCAAGCGGATCGTGGTAGATTGGTACTAGCTAAGATTAGTACTCGACATCTAGCTTAGTGTCGGAAAATAACGTAAGCGACGTTGTACGGTTTTCTCTGCCTGAAGTGAGTCTTGTTGATATAGTGCTATAACTCTCGAGTTGGATACTCGGGGAGTGGAGTAGGGCGAAGAAGAGCTTCGTGACCGCCCACTATAAATCTCGTTGTCTTGGTTTGATCTTTCCATCTCTTCTCTTTAATTACTTACTACATATCAGTGTTAGTATTGTGTTGTGTTCTTATTGGTGTTGGTTGATTTGATGTGCGGGATTGTGCCTATGCAAAAGGTTTTACCTCTCAAGGGATCTCAAGAGGCTTGCAATCCCCACCAGGCAGTGTACCTGACCAATGTAGTATAGTGAAGTGGCAAGTACCGGGGTATTGATCGTTCTCCACAGGGAATAGTGTTCGTTAGGATTGAAAACTACTTAAACTAGGGCTAAAGGTGATGGATGATTATTTTTGTGTTTTTATATTTTTTAGAAAGCAAGTAAAATCTTGGTTTTGAAGGATGGGCGAAATTAGTTGCTAGCCAACTAACCCAAATTACTACAAATGCAATAAAAATAAAATAACAAGAAAATAAAGGGGCGTGTAACTTATATGGTAAGAAGTGTGTTTACTTAGATTTCATTACTCCCTAGCTATCTTTTACCGGTTGATTAGTATGTTACAATTGTGTGGATGACGGGTTGTATTCCTTAATACTAGTCGTGGGGCTGTGTACGTCCTTCCCCAACTCTATAAGATCCTACTTCACTCTATGGCGACAAGTTTAGTATCAAAACCAAATGATCACTAGAATTCACTTATGCATTAAATACAACCAATTAATTGTAGTACACATCCGATTCATGCTTGCTAAGACGTTCAAGCTTGTTACCGATTAGGAGGTTAGCCAGTTTTCTTAAGCCTAGCATTGATTTCACCCACCCAACACAATTAATAACACACCGTCAATCAATAATTAACAACTAGGTTTCACTACATTTAAGCAAACACAAGATAAATCTAGCCTAGCATGTTAAAGTGGAGACAAGTAAAGGAACAAATCACACAACACATAGACATATTGTATGAATTAAAAGAAAACTTATCTTCAATTGAACATGGATGATAAAAGGGTGAAGAACCCTTGGAGAATACACAAAACTCGTACTAGGGTTTCTCCTCTAAAAGTTACACACCAAAGTTACACCTAATGAATGAAAATTGCAAAACTATATTTAGATTTTACACCTTGACGGCGTCACCTTTGGGTCGTAACGCCGTCTCCTCGCCGACACTAGGGTTCCTTGATGGCCTAGATCTACACTTGACGCCGTCATATAGAAAAATCCTCTGGAGCGTCACTTGATAACTTCTCAACGTGACCACCTAGGCGTCACAAAGGGTGACGCCGTCACCTTATATTCTTCAAAAATTCTCTGTCCCGTCATGTGTAATCTTCAAATACACATCTTTGTCAACAAGTGACGGCGTCACTAGTGAAGCTTGACACCGTCAGGTACTGTTCCCAACATGATTTTGAGACTTTGTCGTTTTCTTCACTTTTATGCTCCAAAAACGTTCAAAATGCCCCCTTTTGCAGAATTCCTCTCACTACAAGAAAAAAAAAGCCGTTTAGTGACACACAAAAAGTGTCAGAAAATGTAAAAACAAGTGTCACTAAACAAGTTTTTTCTTCACCTTCACTTTTAAAAAGTGTCATTAAAAGTCCAGGCGGTAAAAGTATATAGTGACACAGTTTTCTGACACTTAATAGTGTCAGGATAGGTTGAGACTATTTCTGACACATACATGTGTCACTATAGGCCATATATACATACATTTTAATCTGCTATATTAATTCAAAATTAACACATGAAAAGCTGATAATTGACACCAAAAAACTGATCCAAATGCCCAGCAATTATCATGATCCAAATGCATTACAAACTTGATTTTGTTGTTCAGTAATGTACATATGTTAAAAAAAACTACAATTTCAATCATACTTCTACCTCAGCGACGAAACCCACCCGCTGCAGCCCCCATTTCAGCTACCAAACACACACATTTCAGCAGACACAGCCAGCCTTTTTAGCCGCAATTTGAGCGCCAAAATCCCCTACTTTCATCCCCATTTCAGCACCAAAACACCTTCCTTTCATCCCGCTTTCAGGCCCCATTTCAGCCCCTACAGTTTGCATATGTATACCATTTGCAGCAAGAACACCCTACGGTCATCGCGCAACCTAAAGATGATTCAAATACAAAAGCAGAATATTAGAATGGCAGAGATTTCCTAAAAATAAAACCCAAATCAACCCATATAAAATGGGTCATTGCCACGTTTATTAAAAACTTCTCATAATCAATATAATGCACCTCATCAACACGAAGGTTATAGATATGAATCATCGAATCATGCATTCTGATAGCAGTAATGCTATTCTCCTGAGATGAGAAAGCAGGAAATGTTGCTGCTGGTGGTCGGGGCTATGAACGACGTCATTGTCTGCATTTCCCAGAACTCAAGAATAGCTTGGAGTTGATTAATTTTTACTATAATGTCCATGTCAAGATGTTGGTGCATACACCCTGTACAAAAGAAACACAAAACACAGAATGATTTCCAAAAAACATATCCAAACACCCCTCAAATGTATCTTATCACAATAAACAATAGTCCATCAAGTACATATGCAACATATAAATTCAGGTAGTCGAAAAGAAGGTTAATTACCCATGATAGATATGTTGACTTATGCACAGATAGATATGCTAAGGTGTCAACACTGCATATGTTTCTCTCCATCTTTCGAGCTGGTTCACCCTTTAATCAATACATGGTACTTTCTTTGCAGTGTTCATGCAAATAATCTACACGAAACAGAGATAACATTTTATTTAGTAATGAGATTCAGTTATTGAAAATTAAAAGAACGACGCATCTATTTTGCCAAACCAAAGCCAAGTAAATTTAAAAAAGGAAAAAGAAAATTCGTCAAAAATCTAACACTTTCTGTAAGTAGCATTTTATTTGTCTCTCAAACAATCAGATAAATAACCAAACATTTAAAACCATCAAATCAAAACTCGATTATAAGTAACCAACACTTTCATATTTTTCAGCAACTATAAGTTAAATATAAGAAAAGCAAATGAGTGATTCTTGTAAATAAAGGTGACCTGATAATTCATATCAGGACATGCTTGGATAAGCTTTTATTCATCAAATATTTCAAAGTACTTCTTCTTTGCATTATGTGAAGTAAAAAGGCATCAACCGTATTTCCCCTGCAACAATAAAGAAACACTATGAAGACAAACAAACACACACCTGCTCAACTTGAAACACATGACATGATTGGTAAGCAACACAACTTAAGGGGTGTCTGGATAAGCTCTATGAAATAGCTCGAACTTAATTAGAAGAAAGTCTTATTATCATATAATTGTATACAAACACTATTGAAGGCATGCACGTATAAAAATTGTATAAATAGAGTTTAAGGCTTGCAAGTCTATTTAGAAAATACTGAATTATGATGTGACTAAGATTTGCTCATCACTTGCCAAGTTCCATATTTCTTTCTTTTTAGTTGAAACTCTCGCCCTCTTTTTTGAAGCTAGCACATGAACCATGATTAAGGAACTTATGAATATCGACAAAATGCAAAAACAGGATACTAATGACAAAATGCAAACATAGATTAAAGCGAAGTAAAATAATGACCAAGTAAGGCATACAGTTAGTGATATATGCTTATGAAAGTAAAACAATGACCAAGTACGGCATACAGTTAGTGATATGTGCTTATGAGCGGGTCGTTTCACTTTTAAATGGCTATCTTCTAAGTGATCAATGCAGGCTACTATTCATCCATTTTATTCTGTTGGGTTGTCTATTAGTTAATGGATCAGATACACTTAGTTTGGTCATGGGTCAGGTTAGTGCCGATTAGATCAGATCATTAATTACAGATCTGATTGTTCATTGATCCCATCCAAGTTTGGTCATGGGTCAGGTCAGTTTCGATTAGATCAGATCATTAATTGCAGATCTGAACATAAAGTCATTCCCCTCCTAACAGCTATAACCAATCTTGGACTGTTCAATTAATTTCTCATTGCATTCTATGTTCAATTAACAGCTATAACCAATCTTGGACTGTTCCACATCTTCTTGCTCATACTAATAATCAAGGCCAACATACTTTTCGTGGTTGGTCAAGAATCGCTGTACCCATTCAGGAGTTTAAAATTACTGAAGTGAAGCAACCAAATATCGCGGAAGTAAAACCGTCATCTGTAACCGCAGAGGTTACTTTCAGCATTTCTAGTTACAGAGAACAAATAAGATCAGAATGGAATGCTTTAAAAGAACATGATGTGTTATTTCTGCTTTGTATACGTCCATCTTTTGAACCATTAAGTGCTGAGTACAAGTAACGCATCAATCGCCTAATCAAATATCCTAAGCTAGTGTAGCTTAATCGCCAATGCATACAAACAAATTAACTAGTCATGAGTACAAGTTAATCTCACTTATATAAATACGCAAAACTTGTAACAACTAGTAGTATTTTCATATATTCATCTAAATCTTACTACAAACACACTTTTAACTAGAACGCAATCGTCTTTTGTCAATGTAATTAAGCAAGTAAACTAACTATTCGCTAAAACAAACAAAATAAACAAAACAGTTATGAAATAAAATGCTTATTTGACTATTGGTTGCGACTTTCTAGGTTCAATCTCATATGCACCAAAGCTAATGTGCCTACTGCCTAGCCAACACTTGAGTAAGGATAACATTCAATTCCGACAATTCACGCATTAGGCATATTTAACTAATTTCAGTCTACTACGCCAAAAACTGTTGATAACCGCCAACGCTCAACACTCTTACATGCTTATTAATATTCCTAACCAACACTCGAGTAAACATAACCTTCTAATTATAATCCTACATAATATTCATCAACTCTATAGCATCAATCACCACACAAATTACATTCAACGAGTCACAAAATATAACCAAAAGCTTAACGGTACAAAATAAACATCAATCGGTACAAAATAAACAAAATCTGAAGCAGAACGATTAAACCAAAAGCTTACCGAATTGAGTGACGAGGTGTGTTGTGTGACGATTAAACCCTAACGGTAAGCTTCGAAACAGAACGATTGAGCTTCGATTTCTAATACATCTATGTATCGAACATTAGCTTAAACCCTAACGGTGAGCTTCGAAACATTAGCTTTAACGAGAAAATGATTTGGGGAAACTGATGAGTAGACGATTTGGGGAAAATGATTTGGGAAAGTGAGAGTGATGGACCAAGGCCGAATAGGAGTTAACTCAAATCAGATGTTGATAAGTTAATAAATGGTGAAATCATATGAGTAATCATTCTAGAATTATTATTAAGGGTAATAAAATGTCAAATCAGATTATTCAGTTAAATATTAGAAGTAGTAGAGTTTTTATAAAATATTTTGTTAAATAATTTGAAGAGTAAAAGGCAATGTTTTAGAAATAGATTTTTTAATTGACGTGGCCGAGCCATCGAGTCAGTCACGATTCAACCAGGTTGTTCGCTCAAAACCGCCTTCCGACCACTCAACCGGTTCACGGTTCAACCGAGGGTTTAAAACAATGGTAAAAGCAAACTTCACTTTAATACACGTAAATTTTAACGATCTTGTAAACAGAAACGAGCCTCGTATTTATATTTTTCAACAAGTATAGATAAAACGTAGCTTTTTTTTTTTTTTTTTTTTTTTTTTTTTTTTTTTTAATAATACAAACTACACTTTTGCTCACACTTTTTAAAAAGTGTAGGTAAACGTAAGACTATTACTTACACTTTTTAAAAAAGTGTGGCTACAAATAAAACTATTACTTACACTTTTTAAAGAGTGTGGGTAAAAATAAAATTATTACTTACACTTTTCAAAAAGTGTGAGTAAAACTACACTTTTTCTCACACTTTACGTAAAGTGTGTGCATAAATTAGACTTTTGCTCACACTTTTCTAAAAGTGTAGGTATAACTAAACTTTTGCTTACATTTTATGTAAAGTGTGGGTAAAAGTTAAACTTTTGCTTACACTTTTTGAAAAGTGTGGGCAAAACTAAATTTTTGCTTACATTTTTCTTTAAAAATGTAAGTAAACATGTACTTTCACTTACATTTTTTTTGTGTGTCATTAAAAATGGTTTCACTAAAAGGCCAAATTTAGGGCTTAAATGACCCCATAAAAGCCTAACACTTTTCGTCTCATCAAATACCCTTACACTTGGGATTTGCTTGTCCTCAAGCAAATCCGGGCTTTTATTCTAATCAAAATACAAGCTAGGGGTCATTTAATGCTAACATAAAAGTAATTACAACAAATAATCGTTTCAATTCAATCAAAATAACTACGGAGATTATACACTAGAACCTCACAAATAGTGTTTGGATACTCACATCTCTTGGGTGTTAATAGAAGTATATAACATAAATGGAAATGGAAAATATCAGTCACTACCTGTCATAGTATGTCGATTACCATATGCTTGAGAAAGGATAAAAAACCTCCTCCACTAGGCGTAAGCACCTAGGATAACTATCAAAGAGGGCTTTACAACGGGTTATAACGTGAGGTGTAGGGTATGGAAAACACGGTTTTGTTGGATAAAGGATAATTTTACTGGTGGCAAGTCAACTATCTTGATCAAATACATGCACAATGTGGCGTTGCTAAGCCAAGACTCGACTCAACTTAAGCTAATAACAAAATAACGAAAAAATAAATAAACATAAAAGGAAACGGGATGGTAGTCCGTATGTTTTTTCTCTCTTTCTTTTTCCAATTTTTTTCTTTTTTCTTTTCTCTTGTTTTTTCGACTTTTTTTTCCCTACCATCCAAAATAATACATCATAGGGGCCTCGGTTCTCCCCTTGCACTTGAACTTTTACATACTTTACAATTAACTATACTAATGACTCGAATTAAGATAATCGAGACACTTAGAGTACTTTTTAAAATATTTTGCACATATGGGGGTATTAATTGATGTTCTTCCCCATTACTCCATAACACTAGTACTTTTACCCATGAGTCCCAATCGTCCCAAAACAATATATACAAGATATGACTCGACTTAGAAACCATGTAATCGATTAGACAATTAACTAAGGGTTTAAACATGAAACAATAATGCACTAAAGATGAGTGCATACTTGGAAGGCTAAGGCGATTTGGTTTTACATTTGGGGTGGATTGTAAACAAATTCTTCCTTTAAATAAAATGCTTAAAGTTAGAAACGAAAAAGATAGGCTCTGAGGGGTGTAGTAAGGGTATCGTGTACTAAAAATGAGTACATCACAAAGGTGTGGGAGAATTACTTAACTAATGTAGCCAACGTAATTATAATACAGGTGTAAAACATAAGTTATCCTAATGCCTCTTATCATGTAGTAAATCTTAACTACACGAATGTAGTCTCACTTGTGGACTTGGAATGGTCACTAACACAAGTTCTAGAATCTAAGTACTACCGGTACACTCATCAGCACTAAAGATAAATGCTTCTTTCCTAACAATTCTAGGGGCGAACCTTACAAATTTGGTGGAAATTTTTTGAGTGGTACGGTTTTTGTGCTAGTTATACAATCTCCTATCCATGAAACGCTCATTAAGAATAAAGTTTCACTCCTATGTGTTGTAAAAAATTTTAAATTTGGCGCTAAAATTGCCTTAACAAGTCTTTTAGTTTTATTACACACTATTGAACAAACAAAAATCAAGTGTAATTGCATTCTCTAAGGTGTCATCATTTACCCCCCCTTACACTTAAATTGAACATTGTCCCCAATGTTCTAATAGAAAATTATAAAAAGTAAGAAGGTAAAAGAATGAAAACAAATACTCCCCTGATTCGTTCGGTGTAGATAATGTGGTAACATGGTTAGATCTCCTTCCAAGAAAATGAACGTTCAACGCTTCCCTTCCAAAATGTAAATCATTCTGTTAGGATCACGTTTCACGTCATCTCTCAAGTCTCGGTCATTTCGTTATATGTAATAGGTTGCTATATTATTTAGTTTACTCATGTTTCATGTTTAATTAAGATGTAAGGCTAATAATGCCCAAAAGGCTTTAAAGGCCCACACGTTTAAGGATAGGAAGGAGTGGGAGTGTTGCCCTAGCTACTTGCCTATAAATAGAGACATCATGTAAACATTTATCTTGTTGGTTTATTGAATATCTTAGCTAAACTCTTGTCAAATTCTATATCATATTGAGCAGGTCAACCATCTCTATTTCTCACCTCATTTCTTATCAAATTTATACTTGTGTTTACATAATGGTGACCTAACAAGTGTTATCAATCGCTAGAAGGAGGTATAAGTTTGTTTTTGGATTTGTACGCACCAAAATTTTTTTTACTCTCGTTATTTTTGCATAAAGTTCAAATCTTTTGCTTGGTTTTTTGATTTCTAACACATCTTTACTTCTAAACTTGTGTTACAAGTCATTACAAACAAAAAATTTCAACTTTTTATTCAAAAATACAAGATTCGATCTCACTTGTACTAGTTTTCGAAAACACTCAAATTTTTGAAAAGTTTGTAAAGTTTGCAACTTTCTTTAAGATTTCATCATTTTAAGGTTAGTTGTACAAGAATCTTGGATTAAAAACTCATTTTTGGTGTGCTTTATTCAAAAACAAAAATTTGCCTAAATTCATACTTGTTTTCGAGAACACAGTGGGTTTTCGAGAACACAAGACCCTAAACTTTCGAGAACACACCTCGTTGCTCCATAAGTGTTACCGTTGCTTACTCAGTGCTTTTCTCTCTTGTATAAGAAAGAAAACACTTCGACTTGTTGGATATTTTCGATATTGTATAATNAAAAACTCATTTTTGGTGTGCTTTATTCAAAAACAAAAATTTGCCTAAATTCATACTTGTTTTCGAGAACACAGTGGGTTTTCGAGAACACAAGACCCTAAACTTTCGAGAACACACCTCGTTGCTCCATAAGTGTTACCGTTGCTTACTCAGTGCTTTTCTCTCTTGTATAAGAAAGAAAACACTTCGACTTGTTGGATATTTTCGATATTGTATAATTTCGAAAATTTTGGGTTTCTCTTTTTGAAAACTTGAAAAGTGTCGAGAACACTACTTAAGTTTCAAAAACATCTTTTGTTCTCGATAAGTTGTGTGTTTCGAGAACACTAAAAAACTTTCGAGAACACTTGTTTTCAACATTATCGAGAACACTAAGGACTTCAAACTTTCGAGATTCTTCAGAGTATAAAATTTCGAGAATTTAAGGGATTCATTTGTTTTCAAAAATTTCCACAACAAAAGTTTCGAGAACATACTTGTGCAAGTTTTCGAGAATTGGCTAAACATCTATACCTTCTACAAGATCCATTCACACACAAGTCTTCAATCATGTCTCAACCACCGTAATACAACCTTCACCAACAACAATCGTATCATCAATCACAACAGTATCGTCAGCAACAACCGTTTCAACAACAACTGTTTCAACATCAACAACCGTATCAACAACATCTCATGATGTACCAACATCAACAACAACCCTTCATCATGCAACAATCATCAATGCAACAAACAATTCCACCGTTAAAACAGACTCACTGGTTTGACCAAATGTGTGAAGTTATCACTACNATACAACCTTCACCAACAACAATCGTATCATCAATCACAACAGTATCGTCAGCAACAACCGTTTCAACAACAACTGTTTCAA
This sequence comes from Artemisia annua, assembly GCA_014162995.1. NCBI lineage: Eukaryota > Viridiplantae > Streptophyta > Magnoliopsida > Asterales > Asteraceae > Artemisia > Artemisia annua. The sequence goes on from LBNU01034808.1 coordinate 39,990, forward strand.
CATCAACAACCGTATCAACAACATCTCATGATGTACCAACATCAACAACAACCCTTCATCATGCAACAATCATCAATGCAACAAACAATTCCACCGTTAAAACAGACTCACTGGTTTGACCAAATGTGTGAAGTTATCACTACTCAACAATCACGACATGAAGCAGGATCACTTGATACACCCCCTATGCTCACACCCGGTAACTACGTTCAATGGGCAAGTCGATTCCTACGGTTTATTGAACTCAAGAAACCCCATGGCAAATACATGAGAAAAGTGATTATTGAAGGTCCTTTTGAAACACCAACTACAACTGTAGCAGGTGACTTGAATGCTAATCCACCAAGACCCGACACTATAGCCCCAGTTCCTAACAACCAATTCTCTGCTGAACAACTACTTCATAAAGAAGCAGATGAATATGCCATGATTTACATTCTTCAAGGAATACCATATCTAATTTTTTGAAGTATTGATGCTCAAAAGACAACTAAGACTATGTGGGAACACGTTCATCTCTTAATGGAAGGCACTCAATTGAATCAAGAGGACATGGAATCTCAGCTTTATATAGAATACACACACTTCATGATTGAACCAATGGAATCACTAGAGTCGTATTACTGATATGTGCTATTTTACACATACTTTTGACCTTAGTTTAAGTGTTATAAAGACCAAAAACTAACGTTAAACGCCAAAGATATCTTGTTTTTGTGTTTGTGATCGTGCAGGGAAGGATATTGCATAAATGACATCAAAAACAACCAAAAAGCCTAAAACGAGCACGAGATGTGAAAGAGAGTCTAAAAGCCGAGTCAATGATGATATTTACTTAAGAAAAGCCCAAGACAAATGTATTCCTTAAAGGCTCGAAGAAAAATTCATGAGACACTTGTCCTCCACATTTGAGCAAGATGTCGCTTTTAAATCTTTTGAAGACCTTTGGAAGAAACGTCAACTCGAATCCTCAAGATTACATTAGTGTTACGTTTAATGTTTAAGAACGTTTAGTAGTTTGTAACATAGTTTTAGTGCAATATCATGAATTGTAAAGGTTCAAGGGCTAAACGTGCAACAATGACAAACATGTGAAAGCCTTGGCCTATAAATTAACATCACCACCTCATTTAGAAGGTTGGTTAGTTTTAGGGGTTAGCTTTAGGTTAGTTTTAGGAGTAGTTTAGGTTAGTCTTAGTTTTATTTTATGCATTAGTGTAATTCTTATCTTTAATACAAGCTTATTTTATGTCTTATTTCTAGCTTATTTACGTTCTTATCAATCTTTCTTTTAAGTCTTTTAATCCTTTTAGCTTATTCTCATGTCATCTTAATCTTTTCTACAAGCTTTTATAAGTTTTGTCAACTTTGCATGGTGTTTGTTTTGGTCGCGGCTTATTTTAGCTTTTATAAGCTTATTTAGCTTTTACATAAGTTCTTTAACAAGCTTTTATAAGTTTCCTTTAGATTTTAATCTTTTATTCACGTTAAAAAAGTTTCCAAATCGTTTTTCTTTAATTTTAGCGAGTATGGTATTTAGGGTTTAGAGAGTATGAAATTTTTCTAGATTTTTAGAGAGTATGAAAAGTAGTTAGCGAGTATGGAATTTCCCTAGCGAGTATGGAAGTTATTTTCTAGCGAGTATGAATGTTATTCTAGCGAGTATGAATGTTGTGTTAGCGAGTATGAAATTTTCTTTGAAGTTCAGCGAGTATGGTTCAATACCTAGCGAGTATGGAACTATTTTCAGCGAGTATGGTTCATTTCCTAGCGAGTATGAAGTTGGTTCTAGCGAGTATCATTTAGTTCTTAGCGAGTATGAACTTCTGCTAGCGAGTATCACATGTCTTGTAGCGAGTATGAATTTCAAGTTAGCGAGTATGAGATTTCTTGTAGCGAGTATGAACTTAGTATTAGCGAGTATGGGCTGTTTTATTCTTTTAGCGAGTATGGTGACCAAATGTTAGCGAGTATGACACCATTTCATGACTTAGCGAGTAAGGATCCATGTTCTAGCGAGTATGGTGACCTTATTTGCGAGTTTGGTCTTGTTCGTTTCTTTTCTACTTTCATTTCTTTTCTAAGCCGAGCTAGGCTTTTGTTTCACCTCATCGTTTATCGAGTGAGGTTTTTCTTTTCTTAATATCTAAACGTTATGCTGTCGAAATTTCTTTAAAATCTTTTTAGTACGTTTCTTATTTGAGTCTTTTGTCTTTTCATTTTTAGTTGTCCACTTTTATTACTTAAATGTTTACAAGTCTTTCAATTCCTTTATCGCTTTACGTCTCTAATATGAGTCTTGAGTAGTTTCTAAACGTGTTTGCTTAGTGGCTCGGGTTTGTGAGTTAAGTGAGAGTGTTAAACGTTTGTGATTAATAATCGAGAGATTAATTAGACGTGTGATTTAATTATTCAAAGACAAAAACCTTGGAATGATTAATTCACTTGTTTAGAGTTATTATCTCTTCAAAGGATTAATTGACAACTAATCTCGAGAAAAGAAAATAACTCGTCACAAACCTTTAGCTCAAACTTAACGAACTTACTCGCGTCGCTTTGCAAACACATTGTCTTTTAAATTCATTTACCGCTTTCATTTCTTATTGCACTTTAATTACCGCCTTCTTTTAGTCGCTTTATTACATGCAACTTTACTTGCTTACTTATCTTATGTCGTTTTACCGCTATCCTTTACTTTAAACCGCATTTTATTTGTCGTTGTAGTTTAATCAAACAAAACCATCTTTTAAACCTATTCATCTCACATAGCTCACGATCTTGAGTGACGAGATCAGTTCAACCCTCGTTGGGACAACGATCCGTGGTTTAAGCTTCACCGCTTGAAAAACGCACTAATCAAAATGGCGCCGCTGCCGGGGAGCGGTTGATAAGATTTAGTCGTTCGATCGTTTGAGTAATGTGTTTTGAAGATCCTTCTTTCGAGAAGTTAACGCTTTTGTAAATATTTTCAAAATATAAAAACACAAAAATATTTTCTCTTCTAATTTGTTTTTCTTTTGATTTCCCTTTTTCCTAAAATTAAAAATCCAAAAAGATTTTATTTTTCAAAATTGGTTTTCACTTTTAACTTTTCATTTTTCAAAACATAAAAACCCAAAAATAATCTCCTTATCTTCATATCATTTAATGGCGGACACGCGTTCTATGGAGGAATTGCTCCAAATTCCTGTACGTCTTGAGAAGGCCATCGTTATTCCACCGATTCTTGCAGATGAATATCGAATCAACGTCGAGTTACTTGATTTCATTGATCCTTTCTTTGGTTCCGAAAACGATGATCCTTACTCCCACATCAGCAGATTTTACCTAATAACCGGAACGTTCAAAATAAATCAAGTTCCTGATGATGTGGTGAAGCTAATCTTATTTCCGTTAACGCTTAAAGGAGCAGCTTCGAGATGGCTTGATCGTGAACCTCCTAATTCTATCACCACTTGGGACGATTTAGCGTCAAAGTTCTTGAATCGATTTTATCCTCATTCCAAAACGATTGAGATCCGAAAAGAAATCATTAACTTTCAACAACGTTTTGATGAGACTTTCGCTGAGGCCTGGGAAAGATTCAAAGATCTTATGAGAAAATGCCCACATCATGGTTTTTCAGAATTGCTTCAAGTCGACATATTCTATAATGCTTTAATGCAAAACGATCAAGATTCGCTCAATACGGCCGCCGGTGGTAATATCTATTGTCGAACTCCGAACGACGCCTTGAAGATTGTCGAAAACAAATCAAGAGTTCGCACGGCACAAAGCAAACCGGTTGTAAGTTCTCAATGTCGCTATGATAAATCATTTGGAGAGTTACTAGCCGAAGAACAAGCAGCTAAAGTGAGCGTTCAATTTTGCAAAACTTTCGTTCACAATGACGATGAGGATTCTATTCAAATGAAGGATTATAAAAATTCATCAGCTGCTATCACACCCGTCTTACCAATTATAAACCCAGAGGACTCTCTCATAATGGGGGACGAGCATCTTAGTACTATTCCGGCAACGGAATCTGGTGAATTCAATAAACCAAGTGCTGAGAACCTTGTCCCAATCCCAAGAGAGTCCGTGGAAATTTCTAACGGTGATCGTGAATTTGTTCTTGATACTCCCGACTCTTTCCATCCTTCTCTCACGACGGTTGAGGAAAGAAACTCCGTTTTGGAAGAGGTCGATATTTCTAAGCCGTCAGATCCTTTGGAGCCCGAGCTCAAGGATTCTTTACCCGATTTTGAAAAATTTGCTTTTGATACGGCAGAAGAATGTGAAGTATCCCCTGTTGACAAATCTAAAGATCGTTTTGAAATGTTCTCCGATTCCGACAATGAATACGATTCTTTATCTTTTGGAGACATCGATTATGTCGACGACTTAACTTCTGAGCTCGTCAACTTAGAAGAGGAAGATGATTACGAGGTTAAAGATGAAGCTCTTCGTGAAAAACTTTCGAAAGTATATCTTCTCATTGCTAAGATCGAAGCATTAAGTGGCAATCCCACTTCTCATCCCGATCTTTCTCTCCCAGTCTATGAAGCCTTTTCCTTTGATACGGAGGAGACGAGTCGTGGCAGTACCACCTCTCTTGCTTTTTCCTCTCCTCCCGAATATGAATCGTTTCAATTTGATCTTGAGAAAGACGTTAGTCTGGGGGGAGACGTACTTATTGACAAAATTATCCCATCCCTCCCACCCAAGGTTTTTAAAAATACACAAATGAGCTTTAACGATAATTTTCAAAACATGAAACTTGAAAAATTTGATTTTGAAAATGAAGAATTGATTTTAATGGTGATAAAAATCTTTCTTCCATTCTTCACATTTACTGCTACTTCTCCCATCCGTCATTCCCCCGGGAGTGAGGATGTTGTTTTTGATCCCGGCATCGTCGCTTTTCAAGCTGTGTGTTTCATTTGCTCCCCCAAGGACAAGTAAATTCGGGGCGAGTCTAAGCTACACGACTCGATAATAAACAAGCGCTTCGTGGGAGGCACCCCATGCTTATCCTTTTTATTTTATTATCTAATAAGTAACGCGAGGAGGGCGACCTCTTCCAATCTTGTGTTTGCTTGGTTGTTTGTGTTTGTGCAGGATTTCCCCAATTCATGATGACTCTCGTGCTCGTGGATCGTCTCATCTCCACTCGAGTCCCATGTCTTGCTGCTTGCTTGGAAATCCTATATCCAAATCTTATCGACTAATGGTATCTTTGGCATACTTAATAAACGGCCTTAGATTTATTGTTAGGATTACCCTTACCTTGAAAACATTGAGGACAATGTTTATCTTTAGTCTGGGGGGGTGAATCTTCGATTTGATTGACCTAGCACTTTCACCATTGTCGTTTACTTACGCAACCCCGTTTTTCCTCAAAAATCCAAAAAAATTGAAAAATTTTGAAAAATTCCAAAGAAAAAATGAGAAAAATATAAAAATACAAAAATAGAATAAAAGTTTTGACACCGAGTTTGACTTTCCTACTAGGTAAGAGTGAGAATAAAAATTTTGACTTGATCCGGGCGTGTTGAGCCCTAGCTTGTTCCCTTAACCAATGATGATCACAAAAGCTTTTGCTAGTTTTGTACACAAGGAGCTACTCTTTTGTCGGCTCCCGTACTTTACTTTATATATGCATGGCTTGAAATTATCGGCTAAGTATCCGCGGATCTCATTATTTGAGATTTTCAAAATGCGGAGAATGAGATATGATAGTGTTTATTTAGAAGTTAGTTACCATACGTGGAGTAGTGGTTCTCTTTAAAGCTCATCGAAGGTACTTGTGGCCTTTCGTTCCCATCAGCTTGTTTCACCCCATATCTTGTGTGCTAATTAAAGATGTTAGGTTTAGCCGATGAGTAGTTCTTTATCTTCTTAAGAGAATCTTTGCTTGGGAAATTGGGTACACATCATGGATACACGTCAGTTGAGTTGTATTGTATATCGTTGAATAAGCGTAGTACGCATGTGGTTTCGGAGCTACCCAAAAGCCCGTTGTTATGTACGAGCTAAGGTGCTTTAAGACTTCGGATTGAGATCGGACCTTGGATCCTAGATTCCAACCCTAGCAGTTGGCGGTAGGTCTTGGATTGAAACCGTGAAGGTTCGGAGTTGAGAAGTTACTGAGGCAAGAAAAAGAAAGAAAAGAAAAAGTGAAAAGAAAAAAAAAATGAGAAAAGAAAAAGAAAAGAAAGAATAAGGATGTATGTTGAAGATTTATGGATTATGAGTTCTAGTGTTAAGACTAAAGTTGGTCGCGCGTGAGGTGCATGCACGTGAAATGTACTCGCCAACTTATGTCTATTTTTGATGCATTCCAAAAGTCTTTGTATGTATCCAATATCCTTGATGTGGACCACATTTCTCTTGCATACCTTCTTAAGAGAAGATCGATAACTACTTAGCGTTTGAATTTGGTATCTTTATCGGACTAAAAACTATGAAACGAGATGCTTATGAAGAAATTCATTTCTCTCACAAAAATAAAATAATGAGATACAAAAATAGGAAAATGGGAGCGAGCGGTACACGAGTAACTTCCATGAGTAGCGTTGGCATCTAACTTGTAATTAAACAATGATCCGTTTTTACGCTTAGTTTGGGGGCTTGTGAAAAATCAGGGATGATGAATTTTATCCAAGCGGTCACTTTTCTATGAATCGTGTTCTTACTCTATGACCCTTAATCGTTATCAAAAGATAATGAAAGTCAAGCACACCGTCATAAGCTGAAGAAGTATAATATATGAAGTACATAGTCAAAAATGGAAAACTGGGGCGTTTTAGGGAATAAATGATTTCGTATCTCTTTTGAACGTTTTGCTACTTTTCAAAGTTAGTAAAGAGAGGTGTGAAATTATTTATCTTTAAGGCGTGACGTGATTACATTGCGTGAGGACACGCAATACCTTAGTCTGGGGGATTTTAAAGTATAGGACTTTGTTATATAGCGAGTATGGGTTCAAGACTTTAGATAGCGAGTATGATTTTTGGTCCAAGTTCTTTTTCTTATTTCATTTTATTTCCGAGTCGAGTTAGACTTTTATTTCACCTCATCGTTCTTCGAGTGAGGCTTTTATTTTCTTAAATCTAAATGTTATGTTGCCGAAATTTTCTAAAATCTTTTTAGTCACGTTTTCTTTTTATAGTCTTGCGTCTTTTAGTTTTTCGTTTTAAACTTTAATTACTTTTATATGTTTTACAAGTCTTTAATTTCTTTTTCGCTTTAAGCTTTTAATATGAGTCTTGAGTAGTTTCTTAAACGTGTTTGCTTAGTGATTCGAGTTCGTGAGTCAAGTAAGAGCTAAAACGTTTGTGATAAGTAATCGAAAGATTACTTAGACGTGTGAGTTAAATTTTCGAAGGCGAAACCTTTGAACGATTAATTCACTCGTCTTGAGTTAATATCTTTTCAAAGATTAATTAAAAACTAATCTCGAGAAAGGAGAATAACTCGTTGCAAACTTTTACCTCAAGCTTAACGAACTTATTCGCGTCGCTTTGCAAACACATTGTCTTTTAAATTCATTTACCGTTTTATTTACTTATCGCTTTCATTTACCGCTTTCTTTAGTCATTTTATTCATGCAACTTTACTTGTTTTCTTATTTCATGTCGTTTTACCGCTTTCCTTTACTTTAATTTGTCGTTGTAGTATAGACAAAACAAAAACCTTCTCTTAAAACTTATTCATCACACATAGCTCACGGTCTTGAGTGACGAGATCCATATTCAACCCTCGTTGGGACAACGATCCTCGTGGTTAAAAGCTTCACCGCTCATTCTGCTTCGATCAATTTTTGGCGCTGCTGCCAGGGAGCGGTTGATAAGATTTAGTCGTTCGATCGTTTGAGTAATGTGTTTTGAATATCCTTCTTTCGAGAAGTTAACGCTTTTGTAAACACTAGACGAGTACCCGTGCATAGCAACGGAATTACCTAGCAGCAGATAATTAACGATATGCGATATTGTGGTAAGTGTTTCGTGCAACGTTCAAAATGTTCAAACGAAGAAAACAAAAAATTGTCGCATGTAATCTCATCTAATTGATGTTAAGGATGAATAAAGACCATAATGTTAGTTGTTTCTTAAATGACAACTACCTTTATTAGAAGTGGCCTTAGTTATATAGATGATAGTTATCCAATTATGTCAAACAAAAAGATTGGCTTGCAACGAAAGTTTTGAATTGGTACAACTGGCATTGATTTGTTGTTCAGTGGTATGTTTTGAGAAAATATACAGTTGACTCAATTAAAAGCATTATAAATTTATAAACATTACGCAGTTTTAAACGCCTAAATGTAGTTGTAGTGAATTTTGAAACTTGTTTGTCTAAATTAGGATGAGCTGTCCAGTTTTTTTTTAATGCTCTTACAAAGTTACCATATATAGACCCCGATTTTATTAATGCACGTTAAAACCATTTGAGACTTTCCTCACTTTCAAGTCCTAGATGAGTAGGAAGTCACACTTACCGAATTAACCACTTCAAAGTTTCCTCACTTTCAAGTTTTTCAGTTTTTCCGCTTTAAAAACTTTTACTTTTTTCACTTTAACCATTTTTGTTTTATAAATAGTTTATATCTTACTTGATTCTCGTGTCATTTTTGTAATAAAGGATACGATAACTATAGTCATATCAAAGGATAGAGACTGCTACTAACTTGTATTCTAGAATAAAATAGTTTTTCAAATGTGAAATGTTACTCCAAATAAGATAGATGACACTTTCAAGTCCATCGATATATATGATTTTACTTAAATTCGATTGTTTGAATTCATTAGAGTACCAAAGGTCCGTATTTTGTGCTAATTGCTTTTGTCTATTTTGACGTGGCTTTTTTGTCTTTATTTAGTCCAATAAATCTTTGCATCCTTGTTTCAAAGGAATGCACTTTGTCATAAATAACCATGGGGTTTTTGCAAAGACTTGATTTTAATTTAGTTGAGGCAAAAGGCAGTGTCCCATCACATCCAACTTTTTTTCAAAATCCAAAATGACGTCCAAACAGTATATACTTTTTTACTTGATACGTTATACTATCTTTTTTTCAAAATACACCCAACCAGTATATACTTTTTTACTGGTTGAGGAGCTCCAGGTACAAAATTACAGGCTAAGTGTGTAAATGGTTATTAAGCCAATGCTAAAAAGTACAAAGACCTTCTCTAATACCGGTTCCCGAGCTACCTATTTCGATACACATTCAAGCATATCACTACCGCCACCAATATGGCCGACCTCAATTTTCATGTCATTGGCGTCAAATTTCAGATCTAAAAATATCATTGGCCTATTTTTGTTAGATGTAACAAAGAAAGAATCGAAGATACAAAGAGTAGATATGTTAGCACTTAGCACTATAGTAAAGTATTTTTGGATCTAGACAAAGAAGTAAGGAGTTCCCGCAAAATGAATTTTCAGTTCATAACATCAATATAATATAACAAAAACATATTATAACATGAAGTCTAATAACACAAGTATTATCTATATTAGAGGCATAAGTAAAACAACTTCAGTTGAGTACTTGAGCTCATAAAAAGTCATTTAAAAAAAAAAAAAAAAAAAAAAAAAAAAAACAGATTCTCCCTTTCATAAACATCATCGTAGAAAATCAAGCTTTTCGCATACGCCTTTAACACAACAACAACCATAACTACCAACAACATTTTTTTACAGATCTAACACAACAACAACAATAAACCACCCAAACCAACAACTAAAATCACCAGCCTGAAACTACCTACACTATCGGAGAGATGGTGGCAGATTCGGCAGATGGCGGAGGTGATGAGATTATAGTGGCGGCCGTTGGTGATGTTTAGAGAGAGATGCCATTGTGTGTTTTAGGTTAGAGAAAGGGAGTAGAGATCAAAGATTCAAGAAGTAAGTTATTGTTTATATCTTGAGAGATGCTATTGTTTACATAGGTAAGAAGCCAAGAAGTATACATGAATGTACAGCTTTTCATTGCCATATATACTTCCACGATTTGAGTTTTCCATTCACTACTTTCCATTCACGAGTTCAATGACAGAAATTTATTGGTTGACAAGGGACTTTCCGTTCACGAGTTCAAGGGTAAAATGGGCATTGACTGAAATTTCAGTTTTCACTTTTCCCCTTTGACTGTTTTGTCTTTATAAGTAGTATAGATTTGAAAAATATAAAAATATAAAAACACAAAAATATTTTGTCTTCAAATTTGTTTTCACTTTTGATTTCCACTCTTCTAAAACCAAAAATCCAAAAAGATTTTCCTTTTCAAAATTTGTTTTCACTTTTAAACTTTTCATTTTTCAAAACATAAAAATCCAAAAATATTCTCCTATTTTTCATATCATGGCAGGTACACGTTCTATGGAGGAGTTGCTCAAAATTCCGGTACATCTTGAGAAAGCCATCGTCATTCCACCGATTCTGGCAGATGAATATCGAATCAACGTCGAGTTACTTGATTTCATTGATCCTTTCTTTGGTTCCGAAAACGATGATCCTTACTCCCACATCAACAGATTCTATCTAATAACCGGAACGTTCAAAATTAACCAAGTCCCTGATGATGTGGTGAAGCTAATCTTATTTCCGTTAACGCTTAAAGGAGCAGCTTCGAGATGGCTTGATCGTGAACCTCCTAATTCTATCACAACTTGGAACGACTTAGCGTCAAAATTCTTGAATCGATTCTACCCTCATTCCAAAACTCTTGAGATTCGAAAAGAAATTATTAATTTTGAACAACGTTTTGATGAGACTTTCGCTGAGGCATTGGAAAGATTCGGTTAAGTAGAGAGGAACATTGGAGGAACCCGGAGGTGGGACAATGTGGTGTGTCTGAAGAGCTAAGCAGTTTCACGCATTCCGCTTGGTAGTCTCTGGTTCTCTGTTCTTAGTGAAGAGCGTCGGGAGTATGCAAAGAAAAAATTCACAATCCACACGTTAGAAATTTCATGGACTCTCTTGGATTGTGGACAAAGGGTTCTCAGCACTTGGCTGTATTGAATTCACCAAGATTCCGTTGCCGGAATAAAGTACTAAGATGGCTTAGTACCCCATTATTGAAAGAATCCTCTGGGTTATCAGATTGATGAGACGGGTGTGAAGCAAGCTGATGAAGTTTTTTATAATCCTTTATTTGTGAATAGAATTTCATTTCGTCAGTCCAAGTGGGACGAAAGTTTTGCAAAGATTGGAAGAATCAATTTAGATGCTTGTTCTTCGGCTAGTAATTCTCAAAAATGAAATTTTGTTCATAGCGTACTTCGAACTTACTACCATTTTGCTTTAGTGGCCCAGTAACCGAACTCTTGATTTGTTTTAACGGAGGTAACGCTCTCCAAGGCATCGTTTGTGTTTAGCAAACATAGACGATTTCACTAATAGGCAGGCCGGTGCCGGTATTAGAGGGAATCTTGATCATCTTTGTCTTGTCAAACGCACTCTCGCTAGAGATAGGGTGCTCCGATATTGAAAATTGGAAACGATGATGTGAGCGCATTTGTCTCAAAATAAGACCTGTATAGA
>LBNU01034808.1:51962-65763 GCA_014162995.1 Artemisia annua
ATATATATATAGGGGATATGTTAGCTACACCTTGATGTAGGCAATTAGCTACACATCCCCTTTGTAAAAAATTTTAAAAATGTACAGTTCAGCCCCTGCAGTAAGTCACAGGGGCTGAACTGTACATTTTTAAAAGATTTTACAAAGGGATGTGTAGCTAACTGCCTAGACTTAGATGTAGGTAAGATTTCCCCATATATATATATATATATATATATATATATATATATATATATATATATATATATATATATATGTGTGTGTGTGTGTGTGTGTGTGTGTGTGTGTGTGTGTGTGTGTGTGTGTGTGGCATTTACTAATGACGTTTTAATTTTAATAAAATATCTAATGGATTGGACTTATATCACTAGCAAAAAATCCTACCACTCAAATTTCATCATAAAAAAAAGCGAGGTTCGCTTTTAGATATTTAGAAAGAATTCATCTTTAATGCTTGAGAGTGTACCTGTTGCGCATTAGATTCTAGAACTTGTTTTAGTGATGCATTTCAACATCGCTAGTGAGATCACATTAGTATTGTTAGGATTTACTTAGGGATTAGGATTAACCCTTATTTTAGCCTTCATTTGGTATAATTACATTGACTTCATTTGTCAAGTAATTGCTCTTACACCCTTGCTATGAACTCATTTTATTTGCAAGATACTCCTTGTACACCTCTCTGAGCCAACCTTTTCGTTGTTCGTGTAATATTTTGGTGGATTCTAAATATTATTGAAGAGCATTGTTTACACCCACTAAAATGTTACACACGCCTTAGCCCCCTTGTAGGCACTCATTTTAGTGCATTATTGTGAAACAATATGTTAAACCTTTAATTAATTGCCTAGTTGGTTACATGGTTGCTAATTCGAGTAATATCTTGTAATATAAAGTTTTGGGAAGATTGGAACTCATAGTAGTATATTATTTATGGAGTAATGGGTAAGAACGTCAAATTATTACTCCCATATATACGTTAATGCTTAAGTACTCGACGTGTATTGATCCTCTTAACTCAAGTCTTAGTATTGTTAGTATGTTTATGTTTCAAGTTATTAACAAGTTAGTTATGTTATGTTATTATTAAAGCAGATCAAAATGATGGCAAATCAAAAATAAATTGGAGTAACACATTTCCGGAGGAACCCTTTACCCAATAAAAAGTATGAAAAAAATTCAAAAAAATAGAAAACAAAATAGAAAAAGAAAGAAAGAAAAAATATACGGATTGCCATCCTGCTTATGTTTAAGTCAAGAAAGTGTCAAGAAAAGCATCGAAAGAGAGTAGAGTTGGTTTATCGAGTCTTGACTTAGTAATGCCACTTTGTACATGTATAGGTCTACTAAACAGTGACATAACCTAAACCTACCACGTATAAAGTGTGTTTAGAAAACTTACATGATTATCCTGCTTGTAGTAAGTTTTTTAGACCTTATCTGTTGTACGAAACACCTTCTTGATCACCTTGTTGCTACACGATCATTTTAGGGTTTCTCGGAGAAAACCACCTTTAAGGTTACGTCAGGTATCCACCGATAGTGCCCAGGTAGAATAGGGCACGAACCTATCACAAGTTAGGCGAGTTATGAACTAGTTAAAACCCTTAATCGACTTCTGTTTGATTAAGGTATAGGATGCCATCGGTTTAGGGTCTGAACAAGAAGTGTTTGAAACCCTTTGGGGTTGTTGATCGATCAAACGCAGAGGAAGAGAGAAAGAGGGGAGACATTTAGGGTTATTGTAAGAGTTATAAGAATCTCTTAAGGTGCCTTTGTATTTAAGGGCACTTAAGGAGATTCTAGAATACTTGGTGAACAAGTATTAAAGTTTGACTCGAGTTCGGTCGATGAACCAAACAAACAACACTTTGGGGTTTGTTTTTTTGCTTCTTGTCATTAACTACCCTCTAATATTTATCCTAGATAAATATTAGACTTTCAGGTAATAACCGTTTAACCCTTAAATGAAAATATCACCGTATTTTCATTTCCTCCCAAACCTAATTTCATTTCTCTAACTCGTTTCTTATTACCAGCAAGTGCTTCTGCCTCATCCCCACCCTGATGGCTATAGTCGAGCAGAAATGACTTATCTATTTAGTAGCTGAACCAAAGAGAAAGTAAGTTGCATAGGCCCTCTTTCCTACTTCATCTATGGGTCTTATCTTACGAATGAGAGAAGGACTTCCTGGCTTGACTAGTGTATTGTTCTTTTCTTTTTCTTTTTTTGTGTAAAAGGTTTCCCTAGTGTATTGTTCCATTTATTGTGTACCGGTGTGACCCTTTAGTATTTATGTGTAAGCAAGTGTGAAAATCGTTGCGTTATTTCCACACAAACCCTTTCATGAACTTCACAGTTTTCTAAATGGGTGTCAAAAGTGTATTCCTAAATGGTAAACTAAAAGAAGAGATTTATGTTCAGCAATCCTTAGGTTTTGAAAGCAGTGAGTTTCCGCACCATGTCTGTAAACTAGACAAGGCTCTTTATGGACTTAAATAAACCCCAAGACCATTGTATGAGGAATTATCAACCTTCCTAAAAAATAATAATAAATAAATAAAATTGTTAAAGGAAAGATTTGTAACACATAGTTTGTGTATAAAACAAAAAAAGATGTCATTCTGTGTTGATGATATTACTTTTGGTTCAACAAATAAAAAACTATGCAAACAATTTGCCAAGCTAATAACCAAGAAGTATGAAATGAGTAAGATGAGAGAACTCATATACGTCCTTGGATTTAAAATAGGCAATCAGACAAAGGCATTTCAATAAATCAAGAAAAAATATGTCAAAGGATCTGCTAAAGAAATATGAAATTTTTGAATTCTTATCAATGAAAACTCCAGCGATACCTCCTAACAACATAGGACTGAATGGCAAATTTGTCAACGAGACTCACTTCAGGGGTTCAATTCTTAACTTGCCTTTGTGCAAGATATCAAGCAAATCCCGAAGAATCACACTTGGTTGTTGTCAACAAAATCTTTAGGTCTTTAGTACCCTAAATGCTTAGACTTTGATCTGAAAAGGTATTCAGGACTATGTTGGATGCAACATGGACAGAAAAACAACCTCGGGTGCTTGTTAGTTGCTAGGAGGGAAACTTGTGTGCTGGAGTGCTAAAAATCAGCAATTAGTTGTCATGTCTTCAGCAGAAGTGGTTGATGTTGGATGTTGTGCTATGGATGAAAAGTTAAGTCAATGACTATGACATAGCATATAGCAAAGTGCCAATATTTTGTTATAACACGTACAAGTACTATTGCAATCTCAAACAACCCTATCCTTCACTCAAGAACAAAGTATATTGATATTCGATATCATTTCATCAGATATCATATCATGAAAGAGAACATTGAACTTCACTTCATCCCTACTGAATAGCAATTGGCTATGCGGATCAGGTCTACGATTTACAAGGGCAATTGGATGCCTTTTTTGACCTGTATGATATCAAGCTTCAAGGTCTCGTAGGAAGTAATTTTGTTTTGGTAGGTCTTAAGATTGACATGTTTTTCTTATGTAGTGTTTTGGTTGTTGATCAATAGGTGCTGTTTTATGCCCATGTAACGGGCCGAGATGAGAGATTCACTCTCATCCGTTGTACTTAAATGTTTTTGGAGTAATATATTTGCCAGGCTGATCCCCTTTTACCAATATATATATATATATATATATATATATATATATATATATATATATATATATATATATATATATATATATATATATATATATATATATATATATATATATATATATCAATTGGCTGACATATTCACCAAACTACTTGATGAACCAACCTTCAAAAGGTTGATCTCAAAACTTGGAATGTTGAATATTGATTCAGTATCTAGTGAACAAAATGATTTTCAGTCTCAAGACTAAAACATTGAACATTCTTGTTCAGCATCATAAGATAACAAGTCTGAAATTTCTTTCTTCAGCACCAAAAACAACAATATAGATCAAAAAATGTTCAGATTCAAAACAAAAAATGAACAACAACGTTCAGTTTTTCAGGAAAAAAAAACACGCACACACACACACACACACACAAAAAACACAAAAAACTGATCGCAAAATGTTCAGATTCAAAATTGAACAAAATTGTTCAGAACTTCAAACCAGAACTAAACAATGTTCAGCTTCAAACTTATGGATCTAAGCTTGCACACGTCGAGCAAATATTTACGTAGGTTTTCCTGATCATCATTTGAAGTAAATTTATATTTAATCAGAGAATGAATCTGAACCATAGATGAGCAAAAACAGAAATTATAGGTATATTCAGTTTTTTTATGTATAAACAATTAAACATAGATGACCTCTATTGATACTAACATTAGAACCTCTAACTACAAGTTATAAACAGAATCAGAATACTAATTACAAAAGTGAAAAGACGTTCAACCCTTCACACGACTCAGTTTATCAGATGGCCATAATGATTTTAAAATGGAGGTTTATGCAAATGCAATAAAGAAAATGGGATCAACTTGCTCCTTGGTGTTCGGAAAGGAAAAAGTATCCATCTCTCAAAAGTACCTTTAGTAGTTTTCAAGCATCTTTGAAAAGCATCTCATTTGAATGCTCTTGTTTGGAGAAAACGAGTCTAACATTGCCTGATTTATATAAATAGAAGTAGGGCGAGACACTCAAATTAAATCACATCTCATATCTTCCTCCTTAACCCTCGCCTACTTTCCTAACTAGCGGATCAAAATTTAATTTGATCCGAGTGGTTTCTGACATTTGAGTTTCATATTTAACACGTGACATTGTATAAAGAAGTTTCATGCGATGGACAAGATACAAACATTGACATCAGAGAATGGCGTTGTAATTTTTAGCAAGAGCACTTGTTGCTTATGCTATGCTGTTAAAATTCTGTTCCATGAACTTGGGGTTGAACCCTTGATTCACGAAACCGACCATGATCCCAAGGGTCGGGAAATAGAAAAGGCTCTTGTTAACCTAGGATGCAACTCACCACCTCTGCCAGCTGTATACATAGGGGGTAATCTCATTGGGTCCACCAATGAGGTGATGTCACTTCACCTTAGTGGGGCCCTCATCCCACTCCTGAGGCCATACCAGACACTAGCTTAGAGTGGGTCGCACTCTGAAGAAATAAGTTCCGTCAAGACCATGTGTGCTAGTTTCTATTTGACTCAAGTATGGAGCAGCTTGTTTTCGTATTTGATTAACTTTCAATCTTTCGTCATTAATGTGACTGTATGTGTAAGGCGATTAGCTTCTATGTAGTATGATATTATTAGAATTAGTAGCTTTTAGGTGATGAAAAGGCATGGCTATCCTTTATATGAATGATCTTAAAGTATACTCTAGTGCACTCTTTTATTCTTTTTGCCATGTTCTGAGATTAAAATATGTGTGTGCGCGCACGCTAAATAAAAACTTAAACAAAAATGAAAGAGAAAGGGAAAAAAGAAAATACCATCTTTGACTAGAGAATGTCAACAGCCGGAAGTAATAAGACCGCAAGAATGCAAGGTGTTTGTATGCTTTGATAATTTATGTAGTTTCTATGTGTGCCAAAACCTACATGCAAGCCACAGGCATATCGTGAAAAAGGTTTTCAAGTGTCTTGTGTAAAAAAAGGAACTGTTATTTCTTTTAGGACGGAAAAGAATAGTTTATTGTAGAGCACCCCTCGATGAAATTTCATGATAGAGCGTACCGTTTGTAAGTCTTAATTAGATCCCGAATAACCAAAAGTTATTAGACAATAAAATAAAATATGTATATGGTTTATATTTATTTTGTTTCCTAAAAAGATTAGGTATATTGTTTATCAAGATTATGTTAGCGTACAAATATATGTTATCGTAATATCAATCGATGACACAATCAGTAAAATACTAGCAGGGTACCCGCGCGTTGCAGCGGCGGGTATCCTGAAATAAAATTTTTCGATGGAATTAATAAAAATGTCACGGGAAGTCATTCCGACACCTAAATTTGCCTCGAGAACGAAATACTAAAAGATTTGGTAAATTACACTTCTCACCATAGCATATATTTACAATTTTAGTCACTAAGGGTGCAATAGGGTTCACACAAGGTCCAAAACACTTTCCTATATAAACCTCATTATATCCTCACTTAGAGTTTGACACCCTTTCTCTCTCAAACCAGTCGCACCCTATTTTTTCTTCTTCTCCAGTCGTTTTTCGGGCCAAACAAACACCACCGCCGACCACTTAAACTCACCGCCACCACCACCACACTCCTTACAACCTCCCCCATCATTTTGACGTACATCACGCACCAAGAAACACCTCCCAACACCACGATTAACATCACCACAGCTCGAGTTCATCACCAAAACCATCTCTCTCTTGTTTTGTTGATACCGGCGGTCGAAGGTAGGAAAACCCACCACCCTTTTTGTCGTTCTAGCGACGGTGGGGGATAAGTACATGAATTTTCAAGAGTTTTTTATTAAATAAAGATTAAAACTAATAAATACGAAGCTAAATAATTGTTTGGTATCATTTTCTTTCTTTTTGTTGTTGTTGTTATATTGAGTCACGAAAACAAGGGATGCCGTGAGCTTACGCTCACAGCCTTGTGTATCGAGTCGAGTTTTATTGAGTCGAGTCTTGGTCACAGGTTCGTGTCTAGGTTAAGATGGAGGGTTGTACATTGTGTTTAAATGATTGTAATATTGGGTGTAGGGGTGTTTTTAATGTTATTAATGTAAAATGAGGATTGTACATTGTGTTTAAATGATTGTAATATTGGGTGTAGGGGTGTTTTTAATGCTATTAATGTAGAATTCTAAGGAAAGTGGTCTTAATTTCGATTCATGCTAGTTTTTGTTGTACACAATGCTTTGGTTGTTGTAATTATGAAAATTGCTTGCTTTAAAGTGTTGTAAACCATGCATTATTTTTTGTACATCTGAATTTTTTTGGAGAGAGAGTCCTTCCTACATTATAAGTAGTATAGATAGCTTTGCTAGTTTACATGGTATGAGAGTTTTAGGTAAGATTCACAACCAAATATTTGCTATCATCCGGTCATGGGTTACGCGCAGGTGATCCCAAAGGATCCCGATTTATATATTTTTGCTTTATTATTTTTGCTTAAATAGTCGTTTTTTTCATATCCAACATATAAACCCTATCACACAAAACCCTAGTTGTGTCAATACTATCTTCTTCATCATCGGATATCGTTGTTGTCAAAGCCAAGAGTTAACCACTAAATTTGTGCTCACTCTTAAATGCAAAACAAGTCATGACATAAAAAATAAAATAAAATAAAGTCACAAAAAAAAGGGGGGAAACCGTCAAGCAGTACGTGCCCTTTTGTCGTCAAATACAAGTCTATATCCGTTCAAACCAACAACAAGGAAGAGAAGAAGAAGCAGATTTAACATTCGTACTATTTTGTCCGTTCGAAAGTCTCTCATCCAAACTACCAGGGAGTAATAGACAATAAAATATATATGTATAGGGTTTATTTATCTTTATTATGTTTATTTGGTTTTCTAATAAAATTAGGTATCTTGTTCATCAAGATTATGCAAGCCTATAAATATAAGTTATTGTAATTTCAATGGATGACACAATCTATTTTATGATAGGGTGTACCTTTGGTAAGCCTTAGATCCAGAATAACAATTTGGTTAAAGAATCCAGGATGCTGCCTTTAGTATTTTCACTGTTCATTAGGCTGTAAATTCAAATTTTCAATCTAAGAATAACCATATTCCGTTTTTTCGGTTATAAAGATGACCAATTTTTGCTTTTTTGCAAACCGAAGGAAAGATGGTGAACTGGAATATATCGAACCGCTGACATTCGTACTTGCGTTTGCAAAAAGTTATAAAAGATATATTCTCCACTTTCACATAAAGAAAGGAATTCAATCCCTCGAACTCTCATTTTCATTCACTCTTTTCTAATAATTATCGTGTTTTGTTTCTTTCAGACTTCCTTTTTCAAAAAGTTCCCATAAAGAAGATTGCATGGGAATATCACATTTATCAATCTAGGTGTCGCCCCCTCTAGGCCACATGTCCAATCCCACCGTTGCCGTTATTCTTTTTCCTTGAAATAAAAATACAAATTTTCGGCCAAAATCCTAATTGCGTACTATTTTGGTCATGAATTTTAAATTGCGCGCCACTCTTTTAGTTTTTTAAATCTGCACAAAACCCAACTTGAACCGCCTCCGTTGGCTGCCGGAAGCTAACTGCCGCAAAGAACATTCTACACTTTGCTTTGTTTCTTTGCTTTTGCTTTGTCTCTTGTTGTTGTTGCTGCTGCATGATGAAGATTAATCTCCGTTTGTTGTCAAATGTCTTCATCAACAAATTTATTATTTGCCTTTGCTACCGCTTTTATTTGCTTTTGCTACTTGGAGAATTGTTTCCTCGGATTTCTTCATCAACAAATCATTGATTTTATTGCCATAATGTTTTTTTTCCTTCTTCTTAGTTTAGCTTTGTTGAATGTTTACTTAGTTTTACTATTCAATCAGAGCTTTCGCGATTTCACGGATTGCAGGAGAGCATTAGACGATAAATATGGTCCAAGCCTAATTATGAGTTTGAGTCCACTAGAGTTTCATGCTATGTGTACTATATATATAGATTGGCTAATACAATACACCTATGGAGTTTACAATGTTCTAACAACTTCACCAAACTTGCTCTGCATATTCCTTTTTCACATAAACTTTTATGCATACAAAACGAATCCATGTGCTTGTCTGCTTAATAAACAATGTTCCTAATACCGGCATCATCTCTTTTTTTAATTCAAGATTATGTTTATTAAACGTGGATAATCTTGATTTGCATGGTCCAAGTGCGTGCCCTGTATACACATTAGACTTATCTTAAACTAGATGTCATACTAGATAGATAAAAATAAAAGTCATATCAGAACTATAAAAAGGGTAAAATACAGCGGCGCATAAAATACTTCACAGTTGGTACCTGTATTCAAATCTATGAATAAGGCGAAATATGCATATCGATTATAAAAATTCTCTTGGAAAGGAAATAGTTCATAATTCGTGAAAATGTCGTATAATAGCAAGGTCATATCACTTTTGTTCCATCAAGCATCACACTTTGTTTCATTTACGGTCATTAGAGTTTCCCCAACATGGTATTATAAGTTAGAGGGAAACGCCTGCTAACCCCCGTTCCTAGTGGTCCCATTAAGCATGAGGCTATGTATGTCTTGTTGCATTTTTTGACAAAACTTAAGTGCCAACGTTTATGCTATTCTAAAGGCAACTAACCAACTTGACAAAAAAAAAAAAAAAAATAGATACTCAAGATATTGCAGCTCCATTCTTTGCTTAGTATCAAAAAAGAAGGGGATCACAGAACAGTGAATACAGATCTTTTCAGGAATCAGTTCTTATCAGTCTTGCTGGCAAAGATTTTGCATAATATTCAAAATGGCTGGTTGGCCGACTAGCTTGTTACCTTTAAATTCTCTGAGTTGCAGATTGCCACGTCTTACCATTGGTTTTGCATCGCGCTAAGAACTATCATTGTAAGTAGTGCATATGTTGTTTCAGCCGTTTAACGTGTATGTGATTTGTGGGTCGTGCTCTTTATAGGACCATAAGACAAACAATAGAAGTGAACAACACTATATTCTGGTCAAAGTAACTAAGTATAATACATCAAATGTAAGTAATTTTAAGAATTCGGGTAACATTTTCTAATCAAAAGACAGTCAATATCTATGACAACGTAAATTGCAAAGAAACTATATAGACACTTAATGACAAAGCTTCTTGGTGTTAATATTACAATCACGGAAAGCCTGATTTAAGTTCATGATATGTTTTGCATAGTAGCAGATACAATTTTTGTGTTGCATTAGCTCTAGAAAACATAGTAATGATGTTGCACTAGGGTCCACCATCGAATCATAGCAACTCTCTATGTCGAAAAGGGGGCAATGTTCTGAATGTACTTTGCCCGTTAGCATGATCGTGACCATAACGATAACTAGAACCCCGAAAAACTTCATCCTACAAAGAAGATGATCAATGCTAAATCCTGAAAATAGAGATGAATTTATGTAAAACTATGTGCAGTATTTATAGATGTTAATATGTTAAACTGAAATAGCATAATTTCATAGAAGCATGAATGCACATATTTCTTCATCTGTTATCCTATTATCATATGTTATCCTATTAAATTATTTATTATTTAAGTATTGAATTCATGATATAAATTCAAACATTCAAGTTTCTTTAAGGTAAAACTGTGTTAAAGTAAACGAATAAGCATTTATGATTCGAGCATAATGCTTTCATTTATAATAAGGGGTTATTGATAGGGACGAGATTCGTGATCAAGACACAAATATCGTTTTAACTAGGGTGTAAGGCCAATCCTTTGTTTACATCGTAGTTGCTCTCGGCAAATTTAATAGCTTTTCCTTTGTATGTCTACGCCATAGGAGGAACTCTTCATCTACGCAAGTGTCGGTTCCAGAAAGTTCTTTATTTATTTAGGTCGTTTTTTAGGATAATTATTGCTTAGGAATGAGTCTTTTACTATAATTATGTTATCTTGTTCTAGAAGTTTTACTACTCTATAAATATAGGGCTTATTATAATTGTAATTTTATTTTGGAATCATTAATAAAATTGTCTTTAGGAGTTTATCTCTTGTTTGGGTTTAATTCTCGCAAGGTGAGCCTTGTTTATCACCCTTTAATTGGGGTTTATCTAAATACGCTTTCGCGCATCCTGCGTCAGTTGGCATCAGAGATTCTTAGTATCCTGGTGGTAATTGGTGTAGAAGATTCTGTTTCAATTAATATCTAGAGCTTGTTAGTATCCTAAATGATGAATGGTATATAAGATTCAAAAACCCATATTGTTGGTGGGGTATGGTCTGAAGAGCACATGAATTATGATTTTATCAAATTCATATCCAAACTTGACAGGAAATCCACTATCTATCAAAAACTATGTTCTGTGTTCGTAGGTGGAGGTAACAACCACGAAAACAACGAGGGTAGCAATTATGGAGGTTCAAGAATTCGTCCAACCATAGGTGGATCTATTGAAAAACCGTAGGTGCAACCGATCTCCGTTAAACAATAGAAGAATTGAAGAATGGGAGGAGAGAAAGAAGGATGATCGATTGCCTACAACCAAAATTTTTCATTCGAGAATTTCAATCAATAATTCGGTATGTTCTTTAATTATTGATGGTTGTTACATAAATAATTTGGTTTCAAGAAAATTGGTAGACTTTTTAGAATTACCAATGGAGGTTTGTCGAATTAAAGGTTACCAAGTTTCTTGGGTTCTGGTGACCATCGAGAAATTTTATTAAGTAGAAGAACTTTGTTTACGGATGATTTAGATGAGTGCCATATTTTGTTTGGAAAGCCTTGGCAATGTGAAGTTAAGGGTGTATATGATATTCAACAAAATCTCTACCTTTTCTCATGAGAAGGTAGGAGAATCGCTATGGTTTCATCTAAAGTAAAACCATAAATTCCAAAGCCCAAGGTTATGGTGGAAGAAAAGATTTTGAAGGATGGAGTTGTTGAAGAGCATGTTGAGAAAATCCAAGAATCTGAAGTCACTTCACAACATGAAGACAGGATTTTAACTTTAGTGTTTTAAACAACAAATAAAGTTGGTACCTTGAGACTTGTGAAGAAGAAGTTATGGGTTTTAGTGATGATGAAGATGTGAATGGTTTTGATTATGTGCTAAGCATGGATTCTGAAGGCATCAAAGATTTAAAGGTTTGTGAGTTTGTTTATGGGTTAAATTTAGATGTGGTTATCACAGATCCATTAAAGTTTTCAATGTAAACAAAGAAGTTAATTTTATTGCAAGTGAAAGCTTGGTGATCGTTGATAAGGAGTTCATAACTCGATGTTCTAAGTCATATGTGGGTCAATGGGAGTGTGGTATACGTGTTAAAAAATATGAAGGTTCTCGAGTTAATGTAAGCACAAATCTACCAAAGATAATGTTCGTCGTAAGAAGATGTTCGAGGTAGATGAAGCCCTTGACAGTGAGAACTCGAGGGCGAGTTCTTTTTAAGTGAGGAAGAATGATAAGGACGAGATTCGTGATCAAGACATGAGTATCGTTATAACTACGGCCTAAGGCCAATCCTTTGTTTACGTCATAGTTGCTCCCGGTAAATTTAATGGTTTTTCATTTGTATGTCTACGCCGTAGGAGGAACTCTTCATCTACCCCGTAAAGTGTCGATTCCAGAATGTTCTTTATTTATTTAGGTTGTTTGTTAGGATAATTATTGTTTAGTAATGAGTTTTTTACCATAATTAGCTTATCTTGTTCTAGAAGTTTTACTACCCGATAAATGTATGGCTTATTATCATTGTAATTTGATTTTGGAATCATTAATAAAAGGGATAATTCCAAAAATGACCAAGTTGCTCAATCGATGGGGTTTTTTGACCTTGGATTTGAAAATTCTTGTTCTGACCTAGGTAGCCCGGTTGCCGAAAACGTGTCGCGCCCATGGGACGCCAAGTGTCCAAGTTGCCTAAATTTGTCTGAGTTGCCCAAAAGTTGTCGTGAGTTGCCCAACACTTTTGCCACTTGGCATCTCATGGGGGTGACACCTTTTGGGCAACCGGGCCACCTTGGTCAAAACGAGAATTTTCAAATCCAAGGTCAAAAAAGCCCATCGATTAAGCAACTTGGTCATTTTTGGAATTATCCCTTAATAAAATTGTCTGTAGGAGTTTATCTCTTGTTTGGGTTTAATTCCCGCAAGGTGCGCCTTATTTATCACCCTTGGATTAGGTTTTATCTAAATACGCTTTCACGCGTCTTGTGTCAGTTGTTTAGTGATTCCTATTTATGCCTTTAATAACAATAATTTAATAAAGATGTTTCTTAAAGCATCCACAATGGAAACTTAACAAAAAGATTTATAAGTGTGAAATGGTTTATAAATTAAGTTACTATATTTTTTTTTTTTTTTTTGGTAAAAGGTTATTAACAAATGAAATATATTAAAACCAAATAAGATCATTCAAGTACAAATGTCATAAGTGAAAATCTTATGACCAAGTCTGAAAGACCACATCTAACAGAACAACCAAAGCCTATAATACCCGAGCCCAATTTCAACATTCCATGAATTTGCCAAATTGTCTTCAAGTAATTCACGTGCGATGCATTCTTCAACTTTGTCGTCATTTGTTTCATTCGCGTAGTTGATACAATCAAATCATACGCTTGATTAACTTGTCTTGAACTCTTCTTGAAAAGACGATTATTTCTTTCTTGCCATACGTAATAGAATGGCGTTCCAAACAAAAACTCGACTATGGCCACTTTTAGAAATATGCATCTCGCCACCAGGTTCACCGCCTCAATAAAATCCTTCCACAAATTCCCATTAACTAGAATATGAACCTGTTAGCATTGTATTTTTATATTATGAAGTGTCGGTCATTATATTCTTGAATCGTGTAATAGGTTGCGTTAGAAAGCGTTTTAAGAAGTTATATGTTCATTTATCAATCACTAGAAAGTCTAAGGGCCAAACATGTAATAGTCAAAAGCCCTAGACTTGTAAGCACTATAAATATATTGTATACCTTCACTTGGAAGGTTGGTTGATCATTGTGGAATAATACAAGTTCTTCATTTTACATATAGTGATCCTCCCATCTCTCTCTCTCTAAATCTATCCCTTGGCTCTGATACCACTTGTAGTAGCCCGGAAACAACCTAAATCACGACCTTCTTCACCTAAATCTAGAGAGAGAAA
>LBNU01034808.1:66017-76960 GCA_014162995.1 Artemisia annua
TTTGGCTGGAAAATTTGAGTAAAATTTATTTTTTACAGGAGATTAAACGTTCAATTTTTACGCGAGATTTAAATTTTGGTATAACGTTGAAAATTTTGACCAAAAATTCAAATTTTTAGGCCAAAATTCAAATTTTTTCGTTAAAATTTGGCGTCAAAATTTTTAAAACTCAAATTTTTCGTGCAACCTTAGAATTGCATTCCATAGTGTTTTTCAAATTTTGGGTAAGAAAATTTTCAAATTAGATTTTTGGAGGGAAAATTCAAACTCACTAAGAACAACCGTATACGCCTTAAAGTTTCATCAAACCTAATCTACAACAATAACCTAAGTTCATCCTAAAGATCCAACAACAACTTTTCACGACACGTCACTTTGAATCAAATCATAATGGCAACTCAACAAGATATTCATGTTGCCGGTGCTGAGAACCGTCCTCCTATGCTTGAAAAAGGTGGTTATCTTCCATGGACAAGCCGTATGCTTCGCTACATCAAAACCAAAGATGATGGTAAACTCATGATCAAATCCATTGAAAACGGTCCATTCCAGCCAAAAGAAATCCTTGATCCGGGTAATCCAGATGGAACACCTCCTACTCAACCATTCTATCGTCTCCAAAAAGAAGAAGATTACACAGCTGAAGACTGGAAGCAGATGATATGGCAATGCATCTCATTCAACTTGGTTTACCTCGTGAGATCTTTGCTGCAGTCGACAGTTGTCAAACAGCTTATGCTATGTGGGAACGAGTTAGAAGACTTTGTCATGGAACAGAAATTGGACAACAAGATGTTGAGAACAAGCTTCTAACAGAATGGGAAAACTTCACGTCCACAGCAGGTGAACAGATTGAATCATACTACACCAGGTTTTGTACCTTGATGAATGAGCTGATCAGAAACAAGTTGGAACCACGACAAATTGTGACAAACATTAAGTTCATCAACAATCTACCAGAAGAATGGGGTCGATTTGTCACAATTGTCAACCAAACAAAGAATCTTCATCAGGTGGATTATGATCAACTCTATGACTTCTTGAAGCAAAACCAAGCTGAGGCAAATGAAGTTAGGAAGGAAAAGGTGGCTAAGAATCATGATCCTCTTGCACTCATTGCTACAACACCAACACCTCTACCAGTGAACACACAACAACCATCATCATCTTCCACTCACAACTATGTGCAACAACCATACGTTTCACAACCAACACCTATCTATCAACAATCATTCTACCCACAACAACACGAAGTCATTCCACAACAACTACCAGATCAACAATTCCAAGAACCCGAATTCACTGATAATGATGAGAATCTTGCTGCAATAACTCAAGCATTTGCTCTTCTGACTAAGGCATTCCAAGGACGCTATTCAACTCCAACTAACAACAACCAACGAATTTCATCGAACACTCGTAACAAGCAGATTGCTCAACCGAGGTTCAACATGGGCAATACGGGTCAAATGGTTGGTGTTATGGGGAATCAGCAAGGATATGCTACGGGCTTTCACATGGGGAATCAGAATCAAATGGGTCAGTTTGCAGGAAATAGGATGGGTCAAAGGAATCAGATGGGTCAGTTTGTTGGGAATCAACGGGGTCAGTATGTTGGTAATCAGGCTATGGGAAATCAGGTTGGAAATGTTGCAGCTCAGGTTGGAGGGAACAATGGGAATGTGAACGTGAATCAGGGAAATTTGATTAAGTGTTTTAATTTCCAGGGTGTCGGTCACATGGCAAGGAACTGTCCTTCAAGGGTGGATAAGAAAGATCCTGAGTACTTGCAGAAAGCATTGATGCTGGCTCAGAAGCAGAAAGCAGGATTTCAGTTGAATGCTGAGGAGATTGACTACATGGCACTTATGGATGATATGGAAGATTGTGAAGATATTGATGCGAACTGCATATTCATGGCGAATCTCCAGGAGGCTAAGTACGACACAGATTCTGAGACACCGCCGGTTTATGATGCCAATGCAGTATCTGAGGTACCATTAAACAATTCTTTCAACAATAATGATATGCTTAATATGTCCCCTCATGAGGAACAGCATTCTGAGACACAAGCATACGATTATGATACATACGAGGACATGCCGAATAATAGCAATATTGATTCGTCAAATCCCGATATGAATCATAATGGAGGCTTTGTTTCACAGCATGCTGAGAATGATGAGGAAACACGTGCTTTATTTGAATCATTGTTAAATAATTGTCAAATTGAGATTGAGAATGTACCATCATTTTACATTGGTATTCATCTATTCTTATTATATTCGTGGACTAAGTTTGAAGATACGCAACATACTTTCTCAAAAGTATCGAAATACATAACATACTAAAGATAATTACTTATATCGCTAAGAAACTTTCAAATTTTGCACAAGATACGTAATGTTGACCGATTTTTTACCTGTTTAACCGGTTTGTAGTTTAACACTAAAAAAAAGTTACATTATTGGTCCCTGTGGTTTGCGTCTGTTTTCACCCGTTCTTAATTATACTTTCGAATAAGTGGTTTTGGTGTGACCTTTGATGCAATACTTACGGGTTCAATTTTTAGTCATTGCGAGAAGAAAAAAAAAGTCTATGGGTTGGAATCGAAAAATGATAAAAGTTTAAGGATTAAAATATATTTAAACCATTTTGAATTAAGTGTACATTGGGTATAACATAATACTCATTTTTAATTTTTAAGTTTCAAGAAAAATTACCCGTGCTTTATATATAGTATAGATATAGATATAGGTTTTAGGAGGGCATTATAGACACGCCGTTTGCAATTACATTCTGATTCATTCATATTCTATTTTGAATGCTACACAAAACACTCACTACAATATCACAAATCGTTAATTATCTGCCGCTAGAAATTCCGTTGCTATGCACGGGTACTCGCCTAGTCTCTAAAATGTCTAAAAGACTACGTGATCCTCTAATATTACCATTATCATAAAACAAAATTTCCCACAAATCGCAAACTTCTCAACATAAAAATTTATTTTTCGATTTTTAAACAAATATAATGTGTTTAAAAATAACTATCCGGCGTTCAATGAAATGCATAAATAAATCTGTTTTGAATATGAAGATGTTTGCAAGAAGTTAAACCTTTGTTATTAAGCTTCAGCAATGACATGCAACATTAATACTTCTTCATGAAACTTTTTTGAAGCTTTTTCAATTTGATGATAATGAACCAGTAGGTTAATGATGAACATTGATGATGTCTACTAGGTGTTCAAAATGTTTTTCCGTTTTAGTAAACAAACTTTTTAACTTCACATCTAGCATACAAAACATTCATATCTGTTCCAATGACAATAATTTGATGACCGGCTAAATCTTTGAGTTTTGCTTATTTGTTTCATACGTGGCAATTCCGCCAAGACATCTTGTTAGTTGGGGGAAGAATGTGTCTGAATCGTATTTTTTGAGGAAGGTATCGGTGGATTTCTATTTTTTCCTTTTAAGGTTATTTTCAAAGATTCATCCTCCAAGTCAAAATTTGCATACCATATATACTAAATATTAAAACATATCCATTTCAGATATGAACAAAATACCTGCAGCCCCACGCAACCAAAGAAAGATGCCAATATTATATTCGATTCAAGATTTGCATACTATATATAGCAAAAATTAAAATTATCCATTTGAGATGTATGAACAAATACGTGCAGGCCCACAACCAAAGAAAGATGCCATAATAAATTCGATTTTGAAATATGAACAACCACAACCAAAGAAAGATGCCATGGAGTATATAGTTTGGATTTGTTCTTGAAGAGGAAAAAGCAATGAATAAAAGGAAAAAAGAAAAGACATGGGTGTTTGGGATAATCAAGGTTTGATTTGGAGAATANTTTTAGTATAACATTATTGACTCCGAAAGATACTATTGAATTTAAGCCATTACATGAACGCGAGTCGGGTATTCAAAAGGGGAAAAAAAATAAGAGCATGTGCTAAGATTTATAGATAAAACCCAAATAAAATGAAGCTCTTAAAATATATTATCATGAGAGCCGTCTCGAAGAGAGACATGTTATGCTTTACAATCACCTCGAGACAATAGTATAATACCTATGATGAAGTATTATGGAAAATTATGCCTTTAAATATCGATTCGTTGTTCTTAAATAAAGTGATTATTAAGAACACAGTGAGCAAGATAGCGTCTATAATACATTAAGGTATACAACGTCAAAAAATACTTAATAGTTTAACGTTAATTTATGACTGGAAATTACGGGTATTACAATTTCTGCTGATCATGTCGCTTATGTATGATCAGGCCAGATCAATTGTCAGCAACCGCAAAGCTACTATCTTATTATTTCAACCCTCCACTTGGGATGGTTAAAAAAATAAATTTTCATCCCATCATCAACATGTCTGGACCATCAAATGCAAAATTTTTTGGGCAGCCAGGCCTGCCCCGCTAACGCCCTCAGAATAACGGCACGTGTCATGTTCGGATTAGTAACTCATGATACTGGTATCTTATGCTTCGCCCATCAGCCATCATCCGACTCAAAGTTTCCAAATCTCACAATACAAACATTGCTTAATGTAAATCTTAGCAAAGAAACAATAGCACTAAAACAGATTACATAGCGTCATATACAAAATGAAACGATCATATAAGGTAATATTAACACCACCAAGGAAAACAAGAAACACGCATGCCTCCTCCGTATATTAATCGCCTGACATATCCAAGAATATCAACTACTAGACATCAAAAAAATACAACTGCAATGGGATATCTATATGAAGAAGGACACATAATGGTACCACATCAGCACGTAATATCAGGCGATAACAGATATAAAAGTGCATATCTATTTAGAACCCAGAACAATTACAAGCAAAGCAGTCCGACCTCAATCTTAACATTGAATATACTACCATATGCACAATAGAATATTATGAACTACATGCAGTGACCACTACAATACTTTCACACTCAGCCCGGGCGAACTGAGGTTTACACTACCGTGTAGATATGAATAGGTGTTTATGTGTACAAAGTTGGACGACTGGACGATATTGATACATTTAAGAGTATTAACCAAAATAAAAACGGGCAGCGAGATGCGGTGGAAACTAGACTAAACAGTCACGAGGCCAGGTCATAGCTTTATTCTCCTCCCCCGTTTTTGAAAATGTATTATACGCATTTTTTCCAAACCAAGATACCACGACTACATTTAAGCTCAAACGGGTCACGAAATACACGAAACAAAAATCACACTCTACTTATCCCTCCCATTCGATTTGACCGAATCACCTACATACTCAAGGTCACATGTCTTGGTCAAAAATTTCACATGATAACATTTGGACTTGAACTTGAAAAGGATGTTTACTCTATTTGCCAAATCACAAGCTTACACAATCCAAAAGGCAAAGTCAAACCATCTTCTTTTTTCCTCCTTATTGCCTGCCGATAAGACCACAAAGTCACATGATAGCTTTGAAATGTCACTTTGATAAAGACCTTTGTTTTTATCCCATTTTGGCAAACTCACTTTAATCACTTACACCTAAAGTAACTCAATTACTTCCCCTTTTTCACTTCCATAATCGGCTGGAACAAAATGTACAACACACATTCATTTTCTTATTGCTAAGCCTCACATGTACACATCGATTGTTACAAATGACAAGGACACTTAGTTGTTCTTAACTCTTTTTAGCTCCCTCACAAGTGTACACATTCTAAAGTGAAAAGAAAAACTATCCTCTTTAGCCATTTTAATGTTCAGCCGATCCATCAATTGAACATACTTTTTCTTATCCAACCTACAAAAATACAAAGTCACAAAGGTGTTTTTAGGTCAAGTTGATTTGATGTTGGGTTATTTGCTTAGCATTTGGAGTTTTTGGGTAATCACTGGATGTCTTTGATCCTTCTCTAATCGACTCAAACACACACCCTGGTAAGGATTCTCTAAACTGCGTTTTTCCTAATCTTTTATGTAACTAAACTTGGTTATGTCTATTATTTGTCTAAATATGTTAAGGATTTAAAGGTTTCATGATGTTTTATACATATACATACATTTCGACCTAAACAAGAAATAGTTTAAAAGATATTGTTGCTTGAAACTTGTGTGATATTATTGAACTCCTAAAACACTAATAAGCTCAAAAAAAATAATAATAAACTATTGTTTATTTACAAGACTTTCGACATATATCTAATTTATGAGCTTATTCGAAACATTTTTTTTGGGACTAAAATAAATAAAGAAAACTAAAAATCTACCAAAACTAAGTGTTGGCTCAACATCGGAAGTGATTATTATTTGTGTGGTGCCGAGGGATTGTCGGGGTCGAACCCAACAGATAAGTTTGTAAATTTTGGTTTGTGAGTTTTGTGTTGAACCCACTGTTCGAACAACCCCAACAATAGCTTTAGTTAGCTATTTTACCAATAGAGTCCAATTTACAAACTAGATTAAATGTTAGTGACTTGCTTTGAACTTGGATCTGATTTGTTCTTGTGTGGTCGACCCACTGTCCAAGAGTGGGGGACATTTGGTTTTGCTTAATTTAAGTCACCAGCTACTAAAACACTAATAACTCGCTTATTAACCTCTAATATTGTTGAACTTTAAACATGATTTGCATTTGGGTTTGTGTTATGTGTGTCGATCGAGACCCACTGTTCGATCCAACAGTGGGGTGTTTGTCTTCATGCCCATTTGCTACAAATTCTAATTTCAAAACATAAATAACACACTTGTTAACTTTGTGGCTCAAATGGTTTTTAGTAATAAACTTAAAAGTTTTGGGTTGGACTAATTTGGATTGCTCACTGATTTCCAAAAGCAAGTTTCAGAAATGGTATAAAATTTTAATTGATTGGTTTTTGATATAAAGATCCAATTCGTGGCCTCTTTGGCCTACTTTGATGTAAAATATACAAAAAGTCTAATCCGTGGCCACTTTGGTATATTTTGATAAAAATTATATAAAAAGTCTAATCTGCAACCTCTTTGGCTTATTTTGAACTTATTAAATCTGACCTAATACAAAATATAAGTTTTACTTATTTTAAGGACTACTGCTTATTATAGCTTAATTGAGCTTATTTGACATATTTTAACTTATTGAAACTTGCATAAGTTTATTAAGTGATTTAAAGTTGTTTTAATGTTTTAAATGGGTAAATTACAACATTTGAGATTTTTGGAAAATAAGAACATATCCACGGGTCATGCCGTCTTTCGTCAAAATATAATATATATATTGCTTACATTTTCTTTCATATAACCACCAATGGGGAATTTTGTTCATAACTTATATCCATCAAATCATTTATAAATAAGAATATTAAATAAAGTTATTACATAACCATTTTTCTTTTAGATACTTTTATAAATATATACACAATTAGTATTACATATTCTTTTAACAATAATTTTTATATAATCCGTCAACGCCTAATATCGTCTTTCATTTATCGTTGAACCAAAGATTTATTTCGTCGTTGATACTTTTATTATTGTACACTTATATGCTTATACACTTCCAAGAGCCAATACTTGCAAAACGGTTATAAACTTAAATACTGCCACACAAGCAACAATAACACAAACACTTAAAAACTTTCAAACTTATTTAAACTTCACTCATCGAGTCTTAAACTAGAACTGTGAACTAAACTTGCCATACTAATCTAGGTCGCGTGTCGGTGCCGCACACTATCACTACTTGACTTTTTACTATCAGACTTCTATTTCACTGAGGTGAGTCATAGCCCCTCTTTTATCTATTTTGAACTCTTAGGGGGAGATACATGCTCGTTTTACTTACATCTTTTACTCGTTTATCTTAAACACTTTACTAAATTGATGATACACTCTATTTGTTTATTGAAACATATTACATGCTACGAACATGAACACAAGTATTTTTCTGTATGCTACCATGATTATTATTGCCTAAGACACACTTTTGCCACTGAAAGTCCCTCATATCATGAACCTTAGTCACTTGCGAGTGAACGCGAATATAGTGAATAGATCTATTGGCAGTTGACGCCCCATTTGTGCTAGCCGGATAGGTAGCCAAATGCACTTTATTTGAAGAACAATAGGATGTTGGCAAACTCCTACACGAGAGCACTATTACTTACATCATTTCTATGATGTCTGTTACTTACATCATTTTTATGATGTCACACATGTTAAGGGTTGCGTTCATGAGACTTAGAGCAATAAGGCGGTACTGTAGTCATGATACAGTACTGCAACTACTAAATTTATGGGCGTATAACAACGTAGCCCGCTGTTTATTAAACTTGAAACTTGTGATCAACTGATTTTTATACAAACACTATTGATTCACTCAACTATTGACCCGGTTAGGGCAAACAATAAACGAACTATGGGTGTATGACAACGTAACCCACTATTTACTTCATCATCTCACAAACTCGAATCACTTTAACTGTTTTTATATAAACTCTATGAACTCACCAACCTTTGTGTTGACACTTTTTAGCATGTATTTCAGGTTCTTCAGGTGATAACTTACTCTTGGAGGCGCTTGGCAAACGGCATGACACGGTCATAGAAGACTCTGATAATATTTGGGGACCAAATCAAATATCTTATGGGCCTTACTTCCGCACTATTTCTGAATGTTGTAAATAAAATACTCTGATTTATGAAATCTTTTTGAAACAATTGACGTATAAACTGGTCTTTATACTTTGTGTTTAGATACCAATTGAGTAGCACCCCAGTGACATGTATGCTTCCGCTGGACCCGATATTGGGGGTGTTAGAGAAATAAGCTGGTTCATACGGGTAAGTTATATACATATTACATATTTATGCATACCACCGTATGTTTTTAGATAACATGAGCTGACAGCTAATATTACTGGCTGATGCATTTTTCTGTATTCTTCTTCTTTGAAAGCGTCGGATTTTTCGTTCCACAGTGTAAACAGCACCACATTATTGCTGTAGGGTTATTAAATGTGTTAGGTTTGCTTGTTAATTAGTATTGGAGATGGAATGACAGTAAATTTTGCTCACTTGAGGTTGCGAATTGCAATGTTTCTAAGTCTGACTTTGTTACCAGTCGCACTTCCGTATTCGTTAACTTTCTCTACATTATGGACGTAACCGATATAATCTGTTGCACATGAAAGAAAGTTTTTAGGTTTTATAAATACAGTGTAACAATTTACACATGAATGGGTAATACCTGTGAGTATTGGGTTTTTTTTCTCCAGCATGCTCCCGAGCTCGTTATATGCAGCAAAGTTAAAGTAGTGGTGTGGAAAAGTATCATCTGTTAATAGTTCGGTGTGTGTGTGTTTCCCAAAGCAGAGAGTAAAATCGTTGTCCAACGTTTTCCCCCAGCTATCCGTTTTTTCATAACCAAAGCCTTGTATTTTGTAGACACAGTTTAGCTGCAGATCGTGATCAAAACGGTCTTTCTCTTTTAAATCTGTGTTAGCTTGTATGGCAGAACCCTGCAGACAACAACATCACATTTTATTTATGACGGTCTGCATATTTTTGTGATACAGTATTAGTATGTCATTAGTATATATTGATTATATATCACCTTCTTATCAAGCAATATGCATGAAAACCCGGTAGCAATAAAACTTGGCACTTTCATTGCTATCCATTTACGATAGACTCGAGCTTCAATAAATTTAGTATTGTCTGCTGGATTCAGGTCTGTGAAGTAAGCAAATGATCTTTGTGGAACTGGTGGCTCAGCAACAGTCATGGAAGGTGCGCTTGTCTCACCGGTTAGTGCCATTGATCTGTTCATATAAATAGAAATATAATTGACTGATTAGAATAGTATACATACTGATAACTTAATATGGCTAGTTGGTTAAGAGAGTGCATGTTGTTCATGCATAAATTATTTGTAGATATTATAAGTATAATTACAGGTAGGTATACTGTGTTTCAAGATGAAGCAGCGTAAAATTGGACAGTATAACACATAACAAAAGATATATCAGTTAATTCTACCGTTCACGAAGCAAAAGTTATAGTGAAATTTCAATAGTGCGTAGCAAAGCTAACCATGGCAAGAGTGCTCAAGTAAGCGGCATTAACCAAATAAAAAGATATATCATGGTAGTTGTGTAATAATAATAACATAATAACGTGGGAAGTAACTAAAGAAAATTATAGCTACAGGAAGGCGGGTTCTTTATAAAAAAAACTAATTGCTCAGACATCTAAATTAGGCTAAAGGCTTACGCATAGCATCTCAAGTAGGATGTTTAGTGCAACTAAAGTGGCAATTAGGATTGAGATCCAGTGTACCGTAATCTTATTTAAAAAGTCTTTGTAAACAATATTCTTTGTCATATTTTTTTCTCGATTTGAGTCCTGAGCAATAAGTATTTTGAGGCCTTCTGGTGAGGTGGCTCTAGATAGGGCGACGTATAGCTGCCCATGACAGAATATCGTTTGCGGGAGATACACCCCAATTTTATTTAACGACTGTCCCTGACTCTTATTGATGGTCATCGCGTAACACAATCTAACTGGAAACTGTTTTCTCTTGAACGTGAACGGAATAGTCTCGTCATTGTGTATAAGCATGATTCTTGGTAGGAAAACCTTTTGGCCATTTCTGGTACCCGTGATTATTTTTGCCTCGATTATTCGCTGAAGTAGTTGGGTGACAATAAGCCGCGTCCCGTTGCATAGACCTCCGATAAGATTTAGATTCCTAAGTAGCATTATAGGTGAGCCGATCTTCAATTCGAGTAAATGCTGAGGCATGCTCGGAAAGTCCATACTATTCAAGTACTCTAGTGGGTACAATAATTCTGTCGCCCCACCGTCATTCATTTTTGGCGTCGCCTGGTCGTAGCTTGGATAAGACCGGCCTTCACCGTGCAAGCTGGTCAGTATCGTCTTGTTTAT
>LBNU01034808.1:110027-125958 GCA_014162995.1 Artemisia annua
TTTTTTTTTTTTTTTTTTTTTTTTTTTTTTTTTATTTTTTTTTTTATTTATTTATTTATTTTTTTTTTCTTCCTGTTTTGCTGTCAAAAAACAGCCCAAACAGCAGGTGGTTTTTGATTTTTCATTTCTTCGCTTCTTGACCATTTGACCTGAAATTTGGTTTGTAGCTTATTTTGTTGCTTATCTACTTGCTAGTATTTTTAGTTTATTTTTAGGAATTTTTCTTAAGCGCTTTTTAGGACACCAAAGTTACCCCATTAGGCTTTTTTTCTGCAGTCCTTAATATGCATGTGATATTTTTAGCTTATTCAGTGCTCTTTAGGTCTAGTAATTGCTTATTTACTGTCCCTTAGCTTACTTAGGATCCATCTAGTTGCCACTAGTTTAATCCCAACCCTTAGTTCAGCTTTGGAATAGCTTTTATGTAGCTTTTAGCTTATTAAAATTCCTTTTACTAGTTTATTAGAATAGAGTGTTGCATTTAGTAGCCAAGATAGGAACTAAGTTAGGCCATTTTGTTGTTAATTCTGGTGTATACTAGTTCCTAATAGGGTGTACAAGTGTTGGCTACCTGGTACTTGACTTCTATTGGTCAAAACTCATTTTCACCCAAGCCCAAACCTGCCCACTGCACAGTTGCCAAAACAGTCCCCACACCTTTTTTATCTACAAATTTAGGTGAGTTAGGATTAGAGATTAGGTCTAACTTTTGTTTTACAAGCTTTTAGTAGTATAGTGTTTATGATTTTGAACTTGTTTTGCAATTTCCCTCTTATTTGTTAGCTTAATCTTAGCCTACAAATCATCACCTTCGGCCTGCTACTCCCCTGCACCAGTCCATCGGTCCATATTCACAAGCTTATTCTGAGCTTGTCTCTTGAGCTTATTGTGTGTTCTTTGTTTATTTGGGAAGCTTTTTGTACTGGCTTATAGGATTAGCAAGCTCCTTGGATTTTTATATTTCCTTAGTATAATCACTCATATCCTTTTCCCATTCAATTTCACCCGATCACAATTCGTTTAAATACAATTTCACACCTCGCTGAGACATAACGACCCGGGGATACACTGTACTCCTTGGTGCATTGGCCTAAGCTGTTAGACTTTAGTTGACCAATATCCTTGGCTAATAGAAGTTGACTGTTCATAGCCGATCAAAACCATACAATTTTTAGTAAATTGTCAACTAAAAACAGATTTGATTGTCACATCAGATCCGTACCCTCATGATGAATCAAACTCTTTCTTGTCTATTAAACATGGTGAGTTGAATACCATTTGTTTTGTAGTACAAGTACTAACACCATGTTCTACTCAAAAACAATTTGTTGCTATAATTGTTTGTGCTTCAAAAATTATTTTGCACATCACAAAAATTGTTATTTCAAAAGAATTTAACTGGTTTTAAGCTGCAAGCAGTACTTTAGGAAAGTACTGTTTGATCAGCAGTACTTTGAATAAAGTACTTGTTTATTCAAAAGATTTTATACAATTAAGATCATACCAGTATTTTTCAATCATCATCTTTCAAAATTGTCCAATTGATGAACAAATTGATCACCATTAGAGTTGTTTCATCTTCTTTTTCAACTTCCATACCATGATCCAGTATCCTCAGCATCAAATCTCTTGTAAGAGGATATCTCCTTTCTGCCAGCATGTAGATCATTGTACCATCTTCCAGCTCTAAGGCATGAACACCAGCATTTGCAAAGAATCTCCAGCTTAGAATCTCCCATACTTCTTGATTCTTCCAAATATCATCTGTGCTAGTTTCTTCTGTTTCCCACATAGTAGTCAAATCTCCCAGCAATACTACACCAATTCCATTGAGTGGAATATCTTCAAAATAAGCTTGAATTTGTTGATGTAGATCAAACAAATCTTCTCTATTTATCAGGTGCAATATATCAACCAGCAGATTGAATGCTCTAAAACTTTCATCTTCTCTATGGAAAACAAAATAATCACCATCCTTTTCTGATTCAATAACCTCTAAATCAGATATCTTTGATTTTGTAGTAGAAACTTCTTCTGACTTAGGAAGCTCAAAATCAACAACTCTTAAATAATTTCTCAGTTCATCAACAGTATTGGTCCTTAACTCTATAGTAGGTTTAGACTTCTTTGATGACTGTGACCTAGTTGTTATTCTCTTTCTTTTGTTGCTTTCTTCCATTAGCTTCCTTCCTTCTACAGTATCATAACCAACAATGCCATCTACTTGTCTTTGATATTCAGCTCTGACAGCATCATATAATTCCTTCATTTGTGAGTGATTCAACTTGTTCAGACCCTTGTATCCTCTTCCTTTCAAATAGCCCATATAAAAATTTCGTTCTTGAGCCTTTGTCATTGATTTCTTTGGTTGAACAGCAGCTTCTTGTCTTTCTTTTTCATACTCAGCATCAAGTTCTGCTTGAAGGTTCTTAACAGCTGCTTCACTTTGAGCTTCTTTATAAGCCTTTATCTGCTCCATAGTGAATAATTTCTTTTTCTTCTTCTTCTCTAATTCCACCAGGATTCCTTTTCCTTTATCTTTAGGATCAATTTCTTGAGTAGGATTAGGAGAAGGTTGCAGATCTTGAGGTTGTTCAACTTCAGAAATACTAATACCTCTAGGTCTTGACATATTCAGTATGATCTCAGCAATGGTTTCATCATCACTACTAGAAGGTTTCATGACCTCCTTTTCTTGAACTGGATTAGAAGGACCCACATCTTCATCAAAATTTATAGTCCTTGGTATGACTAAGTGTTGTCTTAGAGTTACAGGATCAGTACTTTGAACAGCATCTTGTTGAATTTCAACACCAGTAGTTTCCAATCCCAATTCATTATTTCCATCTTTTGCTTGAGTATCATCCTCTTGAAGATTTATATGCTCAGCTTGATGAAGAACTTGTTCTTCTGGTAATGCCTGTGGAGGATTAACAACAGCATCTTGATCAATAGCATTAGTACTTTGATCAACAGTCTTTTCATCCACAGTCTTTTGATCTGGAACAATATCTTCATCAACAATATCTTCATTTAAATAATCCATATTACCAGCATCTTCATTCAAATTCACATCTTCCTTATTCCTCCCCAATGTGAATGAAGATAGCTTTCTTAAGCTCCTCTTCTTTGACTTAAACTTCTGGAGACCTTCTGAAGAATGTTGAATGAGAGACTTAACCAATTTCTTCCAATTCTTGTACTTCTTTTGAAGATTTGTCAAAGCAGTAGCTTGATCATCATAGGCTCTTTTCAGTCTCTTCAATTCTCTTGTCAAAGCATAATTGTCCATAACTTCATCTTCATCAGGAGTATCCTCATCAGCCATCACTCCCTCATCTCCTCCAGATGTCTAATTTCCATCTGTGGAAGTATAATCATTGGGGGTGGGTGGTTGACTAACACCATGATCTGAGTCATCTAGAGCAGTACCTTGCAGAGAAACAGTCTTTTCTGCAGAAGCAGTCTTTTCATGTGAGACAGTCTTTTGAGAGACTTCTTGAACTAGTGAACAAGCAGTATGTTGTTAAACATCTTCTTCACTAGAAAGTGACTTCTCAGATTGTTGAGATGGAGATGAAGCAGAATCTCCATGTTCAGAAGCATCCTCTGAATCTTCTTGAACAGCATTTCTAACAGCTTGTGCTACCTCCAACATATACTCAGTAAGAGGTGTATCTTGACCAGAAAAAAGAGGACTCTTTGTGGCCATGAAGGTAAACACCTTATCAGGAAGCACAACAACTGGTAAAAACTCTTGAGGCTTAGGAATACCTTCAAGCTGCTTATTCAAAAACACCTGTATGAACCTAGGATACATCAAGAATGGAGAATTCTTCTTTATGTGATTAATCATTCCATTTAAAATCATCCAAGAGAAGTTGAATGGCTGAATTGTTGTCAATCCTACAAAAGCAGATGTTATGGTTTTGGGAAATTCATTCCAAGCAGTACTCTTGTTGCTTAGACAATGAAGAAGTACATGGATCAAGTACTTTCCAATGAGGACTGAATAAGGGTTTGTCAAAGGTGAGTTTTCGAAGTGACCCCTCATATCCAAGATCCCTAAGTGTATCCCAAATAACCTGTTTAGCAAAACAAGCAGTACCTTCTTCATCATTAAACTGAAGGTCTGCTCTAATTTGAGCCTCTGTAATTGATTGGAGACCCAGTAAGGAAATCAATGATATCATGAAAAGCAACATTGAATTCAGTCTTATCTAAATTGGCTACCATATTGTGACGATTACATGTTGAACGAGCCATTTGTGTACGGTTTGTGAAAGTAATTTGTGAAAAACGGCGAAGGTGAAGTGGAAGTTATAATGAAAGAGAAAAGAGTGGTAGGGTTAAGTAAATATGGGTAAGATTTATAAAATCAAATCCCAATAAATACTCAATATTGTTATTTTTATCCTGTATTTCTTTCCAATTTTTTTAAATAACAGTTACCATAAATAGTTGACCGTTGTATAGTAACAGTACCTCCACGTCAGTATAGCAGTACTTTCACATAGCCGTTGAGCAGTACTTTCACCATACAGAACTCAATTGCCTATAAAAAGACTCTTCATCCATATGTATCTTCATCACAAAATCATCCCAAAAACTTCAATAAACTTCTTATCATCACATAACATCACCATGAGCAAATCACCATTCATGTACACCTCATCAGATACTGATTCAGATTAAAGTGATAATGAGAGAAAGTATTACTCTGACCCTAGTTCTGATTCTTCAACAGGATGGAGTAGCTATTTTCCTCCTATTTCAACAGGTTCCTCCCAGAGAAACAACAAGAGAAAGACACCAACTGCTGATCCTGCAACACAACTAGCCAAAGAACTGCCAATTGCTTTGACTCATGCCTTGGAATCTGCAATGAAGAACATGAATTGGTCTGCTCAAGAAGGCCCAAGTGAGAAGCCATCAAAGCCAGAACGTCCTCCAAAGCAAGTGTTGTTTCTTCCATGCCCAAAGATGCAAGCATCTTTTGAAGAGAAGAGAAAGAAATCTCAGAAGGCAAAGCACAACTACAAGGGAAAAGAGAAAAAGCCTATGGAGTAGGTTTTCTAGGTTGTAGTAGGATTGGTGTAGGTTTGGTTTTATGTGTAACTCTGTTGGTGTAATGTCTTTGTCTTCAAGATGAATGTACTGTGACCTTTATGAATAAAAGTACTGTTTCTTTGAATGAATGATGAATGTAGCCTCCCTTTAAATAAGAAACAACTGCTAATGCCTCCCCTCAAAAGTAGGCCTAAAAATTAATCATACCAATACTTACCACCAAGTGCTTAAATCTTGAAACATCAAAGCCTNCTTCAAGATGAATGTACTGTGACCTTTATGAATAAAAGTACTGTTTCTTTGAATGAATGATGAATGTAGCCTCCCTTTAAATAAGAAACAACTGCTAATGCCTCCCCTCAAAAGTAGGCCTAAAAATTAATCATACCAATACTTACCACCAAGTGCTTAAATCTTGAAACATCAAAGCCTTTAGTAAGTAAATCTGCTACATTATCATCTGTATGAATCTTGACCACATTAATCAACCTGTGCTCATAACAATCTCGAATGAAGTGATGTCTAATCTGAATGTGCTTGGTCTTTGAATGATACACTGGATTCTTCACAATACAGATAGTACTCTCATTATCAATGTTGATAGGAGTATTCTTGAAATTAAATCCATAGTCCAAAAGTTGATTTTGCATCCAAAGCACTTGTCCACAACAACTTGCAGCTGCAACATATTCTGCTTCAGTAGATGAGGTTGCTGCAATTGCTTGTTTCTTACATTGCCATGAAACTAATCTTCTTCCAAGATATTGGCATCCACCAGTGGTTGATCTTCTATCAAAGTTATCTCCAGCATAATCACTATCTGAAAAGGCTTGCAAGTGAAAAGGTGACTCCTTAGGATACCACAATCCTAATTTAGGTTGATACTTGAGATAAGCAAAGATCCTTTGAACAACATTCATGTGTGAAACCTTGGGTGAAACTTGATATCTTGCACATAAACAGACGGCAAACATGATATCAGGTCTTGAGGCAGTTAAGTACATGAGACACCCATCCATTGATCTGTAAAGCTTGACTTCCACTGGTTTTCCATCTTCATCCTTTCCAAGTGATTTTGAGGATTTGATAGGTGTAGTGACTGGCTTGATAGCATTAAGGTTAAACTTCTTAAGAATGTCAGTGACATACTTATCTTGGCTTATGAAAATACCAGTACTTGACTGTTTAACTTGAAGTCCCAAAAAGAAAGTCAACTCACCCATTGAACTCATCTGAAATTCTTTTTGCATAAGTTCTTCAAACTCTTTCACCATGGATTGTTTTGTAGCACCAAAAATAATATCATCCACATACACTTGAACTAGCATGATATCCTTTTTGTCTCTCTTAATGAACAAAGTCTTATCAATGGCTCCTCTCCTATAGCCATGTTGTAACAGAAAATTTGAAAGTCTTTCATACCAAGCTCTAGGGGCTTGATGAAGACCATACAGTGCTTTAACAACTTTGTAGACTTTGTTTGGATGTTCAGGATCTTCAAAACCAGGAGGTTGTTTGACATAAACCTCTTCTGTAATCTTGCCATAAAGAAAGGCACTCTTGACATCCATTTGATAAACTGGAAATCCCATATAAGAGGCAAAAGCAAGAAATAATCTTATAGCTTCAATTCTTGCTACAGGAGCAAAAACTTCATCATAATCAACTCCTTCTTCTTGTCTGTATCCTTGGGCAACCAGTCTTGCTTTGTTTTTGGGTAAAGGGGAATAATCCTGTACCCCGGTAAAATACATTAATCAGAAAAAACATTGAAGTACAATGGATGAGGGTGACTTCCCTCATCTAAGTCCCTAAGGACACTTACAGACTCTCAAATAAGAATGACACACCATTCTTATAACTTACAAAATGAACCTATCAATAATGACAAAAGAAAATAAAACATTACAATACTACTCAAGAAATACTTTGAGCCTTCTAAACTCACTATTGCAGTCCATCTACTTCCATGTAGAATTCTCCAACTTGCCCGCTCAAATCTATTTGCTTCTTCTATTAGTAATATGCACGAAGCATAATCTAATAACCTAAATAGGAATGCAAAACCAAGCAAATAAAATTTGAACACATAAACAAGGGTACATGCAACCCTACTTCCAGCATAGGTAGGTAGTTTCAATTCATCAAAGATCGAACCACCCATCAACAGCCAAAACAAGGGTATTAGAACAAGTTACCCTAACATAAACAAGGTCTGATCGACCCTACCTTCCAGCATATACAACTTGATCCCATCTTCCAATCAATACGAATGAAATACTTGAAGACACCCTATGATCAAGTCACAATGCACCCCATCTCCCATGATCACACCAAGGCTGAAATTAGTAACATGAATCTCACATGAATCTCACACCAGCCCTAAGAAGAATGTGATCATTAAAGGAAAACACCAACAGAAACTTGACTACCAATAGCTCCACTAACATCCAGCATATTCGATCAACAGAAACCACAAAAGTTTACAAACCCTAGCATGCAATTAGTAGCCTTAAGCACTGAAAACAATAATAAACATACGATACACAAGCGTCATGGTCATGTAAACAGCAGGAGTATCACGAACTAGCAATAGACTAGGGTTTTAAAACCCTAACATCCCATCCCTTCGTAAACAATACCAGAAAATCAACCACAATCAAGGCTGCTTTGAAAACGAATAAGGAACCATAACATAGGGTGAAAAAGTACCCTAACTTGCAATAGCAATGACACACATCATTGCAACTACCAGATCGTTGTAGCTGATCAACCCACAACCCTAACCAAGGGTTTCGTATACTTTTGAAATAAACTGCAACAAACACGATCAAATATCCACACTCTCATAACCCACATACAATAAACGAGCAGCAACTTCCATGATAACGTACAGCATAAGCATATACAAAACCCAAAAAAGGGTTTACCTCCAATAGAATCGTAACAGAACCCTAAGCCGAATTCTGTTATAGCGTTAAAGCATCAAAAAGAACCCATACAAAACCATAAGTCGACCTTAAATGAAACCCAGCAATAGGCTTTATACAATACA
The DNA here is from genome assembly GCA_014162995.1 of Artemisia annua. NCBI lineage: Eukaryota > Viridiplantae > Streptophyta > Magnoliopsida > Asterales > Asteraceae > Artemisia > Artemisia annua. The sequence continues at coordinate 118,153 of LBNU01034808.1, forward strand.
TCCCAGCCGACTTAAATAAAACCACCATAGATCAAACCCTTAAGTCGGTTAGATAAACAATTGAGAATCAGAATCGAAACCCTAAATTAATAATCAACACCACTTAAGCAACCAGAGATAACAAAGGTCGGTATAATGGAATGAATAAGAATAAAAGGTTAATTAGGGTTTCGAACAGATCTGGTGATTTCATACGAATAAATCCATAACAGAATCATCAGCCGCCACATCTTGATAGTAAAACAAAACCACATGATCGTATTGCATACCCAATAACAGGTTAGAGGGTAGAGAGGACGAGAATGTGTTTGTTTTTTGCCGGAAAAGGGTGGGGATGTGGCGGCCGGAAATCACCCGAGAGAGAGAGAGAGGCATTTAGGGTTATTTGTCTGTGGTTTTGTTCCAGTCTTGCTTTGTTCTTGATGACATTACCTCTTTCATCTCTTTTGACTCTGAAAACCCATCTTGTACTTCATAGATCATCTTCATAGGACTTTGCAAGTGTTTCTTGAAAAAGCATCCTATTTAATTCATCTTGTATAGCTTGATCTTCATCAGAGACTGTTGTGGTTGAGTAAACAGTATCTTGCTTATCATTAGCAGTACCTTGGTTTTTATTGACATTACTTTGTTCTTTGTCAGCATCTGTAGGACTAGCATTGACACCATGAACTATGAACTGTGAATTGTCTTCTTCTGAATGGACAACTTGATTCTCCCCCCTAACAGGCACATAGTTCATAGAAGGAGTCAATATATCAAGATCAAACATCCAATCAGGACCTTTGCCTTTCTGGTTTGGTAGATCTTCAAGTAATTCGACATGAAGACAGTCTTGAACCTTCTTTGTAACTTTGTTATACACCCGAAAACCTTTACTGTTTGTAGAATAACCCAAGAGATATCCTTCTTCAGACTTGCCATCAAATTTTCCCAAATTGTCAATGGTATTAAGAATAGTAAGAGGACATCCAAAAGGCTTCGTAAAGCTGATACTAGGTTTTCTGTCCATTAATAACTCATAGGGTGTCTTCATCTGAGGTTTGGTGATAGAAACTATAGGTGATGTTTGAATATAAAATACATATGAATCAAATAAACACAGCGGAACAACATCACCCACATGGATCCATATAGCCAATATGATTAATCAAATAACAAACACAACATAGTTATACCTTTGTAGCATGCACCGGGAATCACCACCAATACTAATACCCATGAATTGAATGAGAAACCCACGTGATCAATAACGTTGATCACCTCTATGTATGAAACACACTACACCTCCTTGTATACCCCTTTGATGCTAGTCCTTAACCCCGTAACCTTGTTATTGCCTTTGAATAGACAAGATTCAAAGCAATAGATCAAGAAAACAAAAACCCTAGGTAGGTGTTTGTTTGAAGCCATGAGTTTTTAGGGAGAGAGAGGGAGAGATAATTGTGGTTAGTGGTTAATGAAATTAGGAGAATATATCTCTAATATCATTTACCAAAAAATTCAAAAACCACCCCCTTGAGTCTCCCCTATGGCCGGCCCCTCTATGGGCTCATATGGGCCTCCCATATGTTTTCCAAGTCCAATAGATTAAGTCCATTACTTAGTCATTAGAAGCCCGATAGAGTTCCCGAGCTACGTAAGGTTATTTATATATCGTAAATACAATAAACACGACATATAAAGTGGTACCTAAGTGTATATGTGTGTGACCCCATAGGCTCAGATATGTCTAGCCATATAATTAGTTATTATGACACGAGCATACTAGAACAGCTCCCACTTGCGACGTCATAATAATCAAGTAATTATACAAGCAAAGGTTAGCGTCTAGCAAAACGCCAATGCCCCTAGAAATATGTAAGGATAGTTTCTTAAACTGCTCATTTAAATGGTTTATATGTCATCTATCCTCTTGTTACAGATACTATGTTGAACATTAGACATGGATCAAATGTCATTCTAATTATTCAACTATTATGTTTCTCGATCTAGATATTGAACACGATTACCAAGTGAATTAAGATTCATCTTAATCTCATTTGGGTACGGCCATACAAACATCTGTTCAATTCATCGAGGGGCCCAATAGGATCTAACTCCATGACATGTGGACTGTCTCTTATACACATCTAGATGTGTATAAGAGACAGTTGTTAGACTCATCATAGATCGAACCATGTCAAGCAAAGTTCGATTTCTCCTTTCAGACACACCATTGTGTTGTGGTGTATATGGAGGAGTGAATTGTGTGACGATCCCACACCTTTTTAGATGATCTAAAAACTCTTGACTCATATATTCACCTCCTCGATCGGATCGAAGAGCCTTAATTGTCTTGCCAAGTTGATTTTCTACATCACTTTGGAATACTTTGAACGTTCAAAGGCTTCATGTTTATGTTTAATCAAGTAAACATAACCATATCTACTGAAATCATCAGTAAAAGTAATGAAGTAATTAGCTCCTTCCCTAGACATTGTTCTAAATGGGCCACATACATCAGTATGTAATAGTCCAAGTAGATCTTTTGCTCTTTCACCAACATGGGTAAAAGGCTTTCGTGCCATTTTACCAGATATGCAAGAAATGCATTTATCAAACGACTCATGGTCGGTTGACTCTAAAAGCTCATCGCGTTGCAGCTTCGTAATGCGTTTCTTGTTTATGTGGCAAAGACGGCAATGCCATAAAAAGGTAGAATCTAAATTTCGTTTGGATTTCTTGTTGCTAACATTATATATAGAACTATTACTTGAAAGATTACCAGACATATCAATTTCAAAAATGCCATCACGAGGAATAGCATTAAAATAATGAAAATTATCCTTAGAAACAGAAATGCCAAAATCCATGAAAGTATGAATGTAACCATCATCTTTCAAAAGCGAAAGTGAAACAACACCTCTAGTGATAGTAGGTGCAAAATGACAATTATTCAAAACAATAACTAGTCCATTAGGAAGGATTAAATCATAGCTTCCTATTGCTTCCACAGCTGCACTATCGTCATTGCCAACGTACAGATGTAAAGCACCTTGTTTCAGCTTCCGACTGTTCCTAAGTCCCTGCACATCATTACAAATGTGAGTACCACAACCAGTATCATATACCCAGGAGTTATTAGGAAAAGTGTAAAGTTCTATTGTGAAGATACCTGATGTGCTAGCGCCGCTAGCTTTGTTCTTCTTCAGTCCTTCCAGGTAGGCAGCACAGTTGCACCTCCAGTGCCCGACCACTCCACAGTGGTGGCAGACTGTGTCCTTTGCCGAGTGCTCCTTCTTGGCAGGTGGGGGAATTTTGGGTTTAGGGGCATAAGCAAGCTGAGCAAGCTGAGCCTTGCCTTTCCCTTGTCCCTTGCCAGTTACCAGTTCCCTTGTTCTTTTTCTGAAATCTGCCTTTGTTGATAGCTAGGACAACTGGAGCCTTCTTGGGCATGCCTTTCTCTGCAAGTTTCAACATATTATGCAGTTCGGCAATGGTTTTTCCCATGCTGTGCATGTTGTAGTTTTGCACAAATTGGTCATAATCCTTCGACAATGAGGTAAGTATCAAGCTCACTCCAAGGATCTGAGGCAAGGGATATCCCAGTAGGTCCATCTGGTCCAGATAGCCCTTCATTTTCATGACATAGCTACTGACCGATTGTCCTTCCTCCTGCTTACAAGCATGGAAAGATTTGACCGTGTCAAATAGTTCCTGCTCTGCTTGCTGTTCGAACATTACTTTCAGTTCTCTCAGCATGTCAAATGCTGCAAGGTTCTCCAAGTTCTTTTGCAACTCAGGAATCATGCTTGCCAACATGAGACAAGCCACTTCTTGTTGCTCGTTGCACCTACGAGTGTAGGCGTTTCGAACAGCAGCAGTGGCATTAGCTGCAGGTGCTTCAGGTAAAGCTTCTTCCAGATGGTAAAACTTTTGTTCAGCCCTGAGGACAATCCTCAGGTTGCGGTACCAGTCCAAAAAGTTGTTACCATTCAATTTCTCTTTCTCGAGAATTGATCTGATTGACGAGTTGTTCATGGTTTGATTTGGAGTTGTCATCTACAAAAAAAACAAAGTTCAGATTTTAGTAAGTTTCAATAATTAATCCTTTTTAAAATTAACTACCCATGTTTACAATATTAAACAATTAATTTTATGAAAAAGGCTAAGATCCTCATCGAGGTTCCATCATCACCCCAGTTGATCTGCAAGTGACGGTGGATTCAATAGGTAGGTAACGTCGACCAATTGCATTACAAGTGCAACTCTTAGATCTTTATGGGACTCATGGCACTAGTGAACAAGCAACGAGTGTCAAGCTGGCATGTTTAGTCCCATCTTTGCCTCGGGTTAAGGTCTCACCGCTTAACTCGATTAAGTCATCCAATTTAAGAATGTGCGAGAATATATCTAGGTCCCACGCATAGAGAATAGTCACCTTGAGTTACAATTCGACCTAGGTACCACGTATAGGCAAAAGGTAATCTCAAGTGTTCTCAAAATTGGACGGCATGACTTAAATTTTGACGGGTAAAAGGTTTGATGTGGATCAAAGGTGTACGAAAGGAGCATGCATTCATCCTTCGTAGCACAAGTTAAAAACTTTTCTTAACTTAGGTCTAATCATTGTTTTAATTTATGTGTGTAGAGTTGTCCAATTTCAAGACTAATATTCATCCTACGTGGATTAGAAGTTTTGGACAATACATAAATGAAATAACATACATAACATGATTGAGTGTCATTTTTAAAACCAATGATTTTAAGTTTCATAAACTTATTTAAACTAAATCAAAAGACTTAGTTTGAAGATGGTTTGTGTTTACTTTTAAGTTTTTAGAAAACTATTTTGCAATTTACATATGATTACAAGATATATAAACAACAAAATCACAAACGCACAACCACAATATGCAAAGCCTCAACCGATGAATAACCTATGCTCGGTCTCGTGAGCCATCACGAGAACCAAGACCCAACTAGGGACAACCACACAACCACACGGAGGACTCCCACTTGCTCCAAGACAATCAAGAGCATGTAGAAAGCCCATTATGCACATGAAAGTAGGCTGCTGAATTTCTAGAATTTCTGTGTTATGAGGCCGACCAGACCAGGAAGGAGGCATCTACAGGCTTAGCACAAAACTAGAAAGTTGTGGGCCTATGTCTTGGGTACCTACAAAAACAATTTCAGCCCATAACTCCTTACCAATCTTCCAGAAAGTCGATTTTACCAACAGGTGTTCCAGCAGTTATTTTCAGCCATGATGTCAAGAACTCTTTCGCCTTTCGCCACCAAGCAATGATTACAAAAGATTGAAAGTAAAATACAACTAATCTAATTTCTAGCTACTGTAAAAGTGCCCAAACAATGGCTACAACCAAAAAAATAAATAATTACATAAGTGCCGAAACAATGGCAAAAACCCCAAAACATGAAATTAAACAACATCCACAACAAATCATGTCACAAGTGGTCTAGGTTTTCATCGGCTTTGCATATAAAACATAATAATACCATAATATTATGATTAAAACATGGTGTTGGCTAACTCCATGGACAAACATGCATGTATTTGCCATGGAAACAAAATAAATGACAAGAAATAAATTGTTAGCCAACAAAAACGAAGAAATTAATTAACTAGAATTAAAACCCCGTTTGGTACTCGTGTCAAGTGGCCTTAGGTTCAAAACCCATTGATGTTAGGACCTTTTAATTATCATTTTACCACAGAAAATTAAGCCTTAGGGCCTGAATTGAAATCGTTTCACAAAACAATCAAAAAACATGCGTTTTAGGCCATTTTACACGTACCCGATAATCATGTGACACATATGATGGCTCGTGATACCACTATAGGTGATGTTTGAATATAAAATACATATGAATCAAATAAATGCAGCGGAACAACATCACCCACAGAGATCCATATAGCCAATATGATTAATCAAATAACAAACACAACATAGTTATACCTTTGTAGCGTGCACCGGGAATCACCACCAATACTAATACCCACGAATTGAATGAGAAACCCACGTGATCAATAAGGTTGATCACCTCTATGTATGAAACACACTACACCTCCTTATATACCCCTTTGATGCTAGTCCTTAACCCCGTAACCTTGTTATTGCCTTTGAATAGACAAGATTCAAAGCAATAGATCAAGAAAACAAAAACCCTAGGTAGGTGTTTGTTTGAAGCCGTGAGTTTTTAGGGAGAGAGAGGGAGAGATAATTGTGGTTAGTGGTTAATGAAATTAGGAGAATATATCTCTAATATCTTTTACCAAAAAATTCAAAAACCACCCCCCTTGAGTCTCCCCTATGGCCGGCCCCTCTATGGGCTCATATGGGCCTCCCATATGTTTTCCAAGTCCAATAGATTAAGTCCATTACTTAGTCATTAGAAGCCCGATAGAGTTCCCGAGTTACGTAAGGTTATTTATATATCGTAAATACAATAAACACGACATATAAAGTGGTACCTAAGTGTATATGTGTGTGACCCCATAGGCTCACATATGTCTAGCCATATAATTAGTTATTATGACACGAGCATACTCCAACAGAAACTCTATTCAAAATATAGCAAGCAGCACTTACTGCTTCAGCCCAAAACTGAATAGGTAAGAGTGGGTCTGCTAGCATAGTCCTTGTTGCTTCTATCAAAGTTCTGTTCTTTCTTTCTGCAACTCCATTCTGCTGAGGAGTTCTTGCAATACTGAATTCCCTCTTGATCCCCTTGTTAGCACAAAAGTCATCCATAAGTTTGTTCTTGAACTCAGTCCCATTGTCACATCGAATACCTCTAACCTTGTGTCTTAACTGATTTTCCAGGGAGATGATTAAATCATGAATGGCATCAAATGTCTCATCTTTAAATCCCAAGAAAAAGATCCAACTAAAATGACTGCAATCATCTGTGACAACTAAGCAGTACTTCTTCTTGTTGAGGCTTGAAACAGAAACAGGTCCAAAAAGATCCATATGCAACAGCTCCAAAGGTTCTCTTATAGTTCTTTCCTCAAGCTTCTTACAGGAGGCTTTATGTTGTTTACCCTTCTTGCAGGCCAAGCATGATTGATCAGTCTTGAAAGTTTTGGAAGGTAAACCTCGAACTAGATTGCCTCTGACTAACTTGTTGATGTTCTTGAAATTCACATGACCTAGTCTTCTGTGCCATAGATGTACTTCTTCAAGTGATGCTTTAGCTACTAAACATGTAACTGTCTCAGTAGCTAAGATATTCTTCATATCAATGCTGTACACATCATTGGTCCTTGGTGCCCTTAAGACCACTAATTCTTCAGCTTCAAACTTGAATTCAGGTGAGAGAATTAAACATTCTTTATCAGTGAACAAGACAGGGTACTTCTTGTCACAGATCTGAGAAACTGATAGTAAATTGAACTTGAGCTCCTTCACATAGCTAACATTCTCAAAGTCAATCTTTCCAGTCTTGATAGTTCCTTTTCCAGTAATTCTCCCTCCAGTAGCATCATCCCCAAATCCAACTTTTCCTCCAAAAAATGGCTTAAAATCTGACAGAATCTGCTTTTCTCCTGTCATGCTTCCAGAGCAACCACTATCAAAAATCAAATGATCTTTAAGTTCCTCTTCTGGGTTGCCCTGCACAAAGATAATAAAGTTAGTTTCTTTTAGGAACCCAAGCCATTACTGACTTGTGTTCCCCTTGTGGAGTTACATACTTAAAATCTTTAAGTATGTAATTCCCACTATCTTTTAAAACATGATCAATAACTTTCTTTTGTTCAAAAACTTGATCTTTGTTAGAAAAACAACTTTCTTT
>LBNU01034808.1:127866-142287 GCA_014162995.1 Artemisia annua
TTTTAAATGAAAGATTGATTAGCTTTTATGAAGAATGTTTTACGAATAAATATCTTGTGATAAAAGGGGATAAATGATTTGTAAAGTGTTGAATCTGAATTTTTTTTAACTCTTTCATGTTTTATTATGAACTTATGAAATTTAGTAATGAATCTTTTGTAATGAACCTTTGGGAATGAACCTTGGATATTCTGAACCTCTGATATGACTTCTGATATTCTGAACCTTAGCTATCTGAACTTTCTGATTTGAACCTTTGTTATCTGAACCCTTTTGATATGACTTTCTGATATGGGCTATATGATATGGACTTCTGATATGATCTGATTATGATGACTTATAATCTGTGTCATTTATGACATTCTGTTTGACCTAGTTTAGTTTGACACCCGAGCCAAAGTTTGTTTCACTAGGCATGGGGGTTCCATGTCCGTGTCAGTGATGCACCTCTGACATGACTCTAGGGCAGAGGAGTGATGTTCTGTCACGTCCCCTTTTCTGTTATGTGATATGCGCGCTTTATGATATGATTATTATGGCGAGTCTGTTTTCTGTGGGGGCGTATGGATGCATAATAGATCTGTTTCTGTTATCTGTTATCTGTATCTGGTGATTGATGTTGCGTGCATACACGTCCTTCACAACTCTGGTAGGACTCCCCTACATATTATTATCTGGTAGGACTCCCCTACATATTATTATCCGGTAGGACTCCCCTACATATGTGCGACTATGATATGATTATGATGAAGGCATTATTATGAAGGCAATCATATCTGTTATCTGTTATATCTGTTCTGGGCTCGTGGTTGATGACTAACCCTCACCTTACCTTTTATTTCTATTTCATACTTACCTTTGTTTATACTTTTTGATGCTTAACCAATGCAACATATTCTGTCTCTTATTTCTGTTTCATATTACTTCGTTGTTATATCTGTTCACTGGGCTTTTTAAGCTCAGCCGCGTTTCTTTTCCCGCGGCAGGTTTTAGAAGGAAGCTGGGTTATGGGTGAAGAGTGCAAATAGGAGCTTTAGTGAGGATTTTGCTTTAATGTATTTCTAGTGGTTTTCGGAGAAGATTCTGTTTAGCCATTTGTATTTTAGATTCTGAAATGTATTCCTTTATCATGAAACCGTTTGTAACCTTTGAAATTCAATTACAATACATATGTTGTATGTCTGTTTATGCTTTGATATGTCACCATAATGTAACACATCTACCCTTGTCGGGTTGGGGCGTTACAGTATTCATTGACGACATTTTGATTTACTCGAAAAGCGAAGAAGAACACCAATAACACCTCAGAACGATCTTAGAACTTCTCAAGAAGGAGCAATTGTATGCCAAATTTTTGAAGTGTAATTTTTGGATATGAAGAGTTCAATTTCTTGGCCATGTCATTGATAGCCAAGGATTACAAGTTGATTCGGCAAAGATCGAGGCAGTTAAAGATTGGGCTACGCCCAAGACTCCTACAGAGATTCGTCAATTCTTAGGACTTGCCGGATATTACAGAAGGTTCACTGAAGGGTTTTCTAAAATAGCTAAGCCGCTGACCAAGTTGACACAAAAGAATCAGAAGTATGAATGGGGAGAGAAGCAAGAGTCCACTTTTCAGTTATTGAAGCAGAAGCTTTGCAGCGCACCGGTTTTGGCACTACCAGAAGGTATTGAGAACTTCGTGGTATATTGCGATGCATCACATAAAGGACTTAGGCTGTGTTAATGCACAACGAGAAGGTAATAGCTTATGCATCTCGACAGCTTAAGACACACGAGAAGAATTACACTACACACGACTTAGAGTTGGGTGCAGTAGTTTTTGAACTCAAGATTTGGAGGCACTACCTTTATGTACTAAGTGCGTAGTGCTTTGATGAGGCGAAAAGTGTTACGCTTTTAGGGGGTCATTTAAGCTCTAATCCATAATTATTTGATCAAATATTGCCTTAAATCGTTCCTTTTGTCATTTTAGGTACTTTGACGAGGAATTCTGGAAAAGGAAGCATTTTGGACGTTTTTGGAGCATAAAAGTGAAGAAAACGAAAAAGTATCAAAATATGCTTGAAACAGTACCTGACGGCGTCATGTTCTATCGTGCGACGGCGTCACGCTTTGACAACATGAAGGATGATTTTTACACTAGAAGCCCCAGAAAGTTTTGAAGAATAAAACGTGATGGCGTCACGCTTTGTGACGCCTAGGCCGTCACGTTATACGCTAAAGAGAGACGGCCCAGAATGGATTACAAGGGGACGGCGTCAAGAGAAGATCTGAGCAATCCGAATAGTGTTTTGGCTGCGAGATAACGGTGTCACGAACTATAAGGTGACGCCGTCACAATGTAAAATATATATATATACTTTTCTAATTTTCATTCATTAGTGTGCAACTTTGGGAACAAAACCCTAGCTCATTTTTCTACAGTAATTTTGAGGGTTTTCCACCCTTGAAACTTGGATGTTTAATTGAAGATAAGTCTCTTCCAAATCATTCAATACGTCTATGTATTGTGTGATTATATCTTATGCTTGTCTTTCAATTAACATGGTAGGCTAGGTCTTTATTGTTGATGAACTCAAATAAGTACATTTTATTAGCATCATTTATCCTATTTATTTAACTTGTTTTACTTTATTATGAATGAGAATCGGTGCTTTAATGTTTACTTTAGTGATTCTCAGGTAAAAACAGGTAAAAGGTGAAACTTGGCGATTTTGGACTAATTACGAAGCAAAACGAGCAAGATGTCAAAAGTTTACTGAAACCCAGAAGATGCGCCGTATCTCACTCAACAGATACGCCGCAATATCATACTTAGATGAATTCGAAGACCATTGCCTGACTTTGAAGAATGCGCCACATGGAATTCTACCATGCGCCGCATATGAAACTCTGGTCAAAGAAGAAGATCAAGCTCATTCTACTTCGGATACGCCGCATTACACAATTGACATACGGCGTATCACTATCAAGACTTCACCAGAAACAATCCTAGACAACTAAAGGACATGCGCCGCATAAAGATTCAAGTTACGCCGCATCTAAAGGTGGTGTACGAATATTCCATAATATAATAAGCTTGGACCCCACGCAAAGTTAAGTCAATGCGCCGCATCTTATCATTACATGCACCGCATCGTCCCCTAAGACAGAAACTATAAATACCCCAAGACCTAGACGAATTTTGTGTGCACCATAACCCTAAGGAGACGAATTCAGACGAACAAGCAACACAAGACACACCCCAAACGAAGATCTTAGAGCTGTAAGAAGGTCCTGCATGTATTTATTTCATTAAGTAGTTTTGTTTTATTGTAATAGTAAGCTTTGAATCCATCAGGATTGATGGCCGGTAGTTTGTGAGTACGCAATAATTAAATGCCTGCCTTAAAATTGCTTTCCCGTCAATTAAAGTTTATATGTTTGATGTCTTTAGTTTCCTTATATTATTACATTGATTACCTCTGTGTCTAGCTGAGCCGCCATACTCCTTCCTCGCATACTCACTCCGATGTCTTTGGATGAGTAGGATATTCATAAGTAATCATTAAGGGTTTACTCGCCGATATAATAGCCAACGAGTACGGATTAATTTTATACACTTCATGTAAAACTAACAATAAAACAAGTCACAAGCAATCTTAATAATCAGGACAGGTCTTCTTATTGTCTCTACTATCTATCTGTGTATGTGTATGCTATCCGCTGATTTGTTCTCATTAGTATTTACTGTTTAATTAGATAACCAAAACCGTGGCAGTCTCTCAGGCTGAACCCCCTATCATTAGATTAGACTGTAAAGCTAACTTAGATCTAAAAATACTGATTAGGATAATTAGATAATACGTTCCACTCTTAGTGATCGACACTCTGCTTACCATTATACGCAAACTGACCGGGTACACTACTCGTTAAGTGTGTGTGTTATTGATAAGTCGGCTAAATATAAATGTAAAACTTGAATAGGCAATAAACTGCTAAACCACAACGACACATCACGCGCATCAAGTTTTTGGCGTCGCTGCCGGGGGAGTGAATTGTTATTATCTGTTAAATTGATTAGTATTTTAATTAGTTTATCTTTTTATTAGGTTTTTAGACACTAACCCCTAACTTGTTGTATATTGGATAATTTGCATGCATTGTATAATTTGCATATTTACTGTTTTTGTGTGTTTAATTTTCTGTAATTTTCTTTTTATTTTATTTTATTTTATTTTATTTTCATTCTTAGTACCTACTGACGTATTGCGTGTTAATTTTATAAAATACAACGCGTTTAATAACTCGAGTACGACGTATCTTTCCCCTAAATACGGCGTATTCTGTTTTTAATAAAGAATTTTTCAAAACCCTAACGTCATGCGAAGCATCTGTTTTTACAGATACGGCTTATTTAATATTTAAAATTCAAAACAGTTTTCGAATTGAGCATTGATTGGCATACCTAATTGGTATGCCTAATAGCATGCCTAATCTATGTGGCATCATATTATTGGTGACCGGAGAGGGACCCGCTTTAACACAAACCAATAAACCATTGACACATCAATTTAGGCACACAATTAGACATATTTTTAGGCATCCAAATCATTTCTCTTTCGAATTATTAAACAAAAGCGACGCATCGATTTTTATCGATACGACGCATCTACTAAATCAAAAATCTTGTATTTCGAATCGTAACGAAAATACGGCGCATTAGCTTCTGCTAATACGGCGCATTTAATTTTTATAAATATAATTGATTTTTGATAACTACTTTGATCGTTTCACTACTCTCGTACACAAGTTAGTTTACCTTCAGGATAAAGATGACTTTAGCATCGCCATCAAGATTACAGTCTGAACCTAACTAGAGAATCATAGATGAAGTGATCAAATCTACGATAACTGGAAATTTTCAATAAGCGGTAAAGGTAAGAGGGCTCGATGCAGGTAACATTGAGTACCTCGATTTTTCTTGAATTGGAATTCCAGCTATCCTCTGTAAGTAATTCACTTATACTTAAGGAGAATTCTCTTCAGATCTTCTCCCAAAATTTTAAATGACAAAAGTGAATTATTAAAATCCGATTATTACATATTCATGTCTGAAAAGAAAAATTTTAAGAAGCGGTTTACTAAAAAGAGAAATTTGTATGCTAAACATAGACATAAACCTCTCTTCCTATAAATTACCTAAATATAAAAACACTGAAATCCACAACGAAAGTTGTGATTTCCGTAAAATTTCTTCAGACATTAACCCATGTAATACACTGTATCCAAACCGTAATCTCAATTTTATAAGCTCAAATCGTTATTTGTTTCTAACCATGAAACAAATTATTATTAACAAAACATCGAGATTATTATTCACTATAAAACGAACGTGCCAGTTACCCTTATTGTTTATATGTCAACCGGTATACCGTTTGACCCAAGTGGGCATACAAAGTTAAGAATCGCGATTACCAAGGTACGTTTTTTGATCAGTTTCTCTTGGGAGAGTGACAAGGTGCATATATCCTTAAAATGCACCAAATCCGCTACATTGTTTGACCAATACGGCGCATTACGATATCAGTATGCGCCGCATTATCTACACTTTCTACGAGGAAGATATTATATTAAGATACGGCGCATTACTCTAATATGATACGCCGCATCTATGATGGTCTATATAACGCTGTTACTCAGCAACCATTATCATTCATTACCCTAAAAAACAAACATTTGATAAGGTAGATGGGCTATACTACTTTCTTAATTAATGGGTCAATCTAACACCAAAGGTACTAAACTTGATCTATATTCTATCCTCATTATTTTCTATTGCATTATAATCTTTAATTTTTATTGAAAATTATAATTACCACTGTGCACTAGGGATTATGGTAGATCGGGTAAAATAGTTATGGGTATTGGCTGTTAGAACTTAGTTTGATCCGATGTATGTATGGAAAATTATTTTGACATCGATTGCTCTTAGTGATGTTGCATAATCTGTTGACTATGAATCTGCTCATGAATAGATGCGGGGCATCTATTTCTACTTGCTCCGTATCTTCTAAAAAGATACGGCGTACTGATCTTTTAAATATGCCGCATCTATTAATTGACGTTATGATCTAATTCGAGTTTTTCTTCATAGATAACTATTCAATGCAGGAACATTTGAATGGAAGTCGCTCTTTCAAAACAACTTCCTTCGAGAAATTCGAAACACGTCATGTTAGGGATGCCCTAACACAACATTGAGCAATCACTCAAAATCATCAACATCAATGCTTGGGATAATCGCGTGTATTGAAACCGGTTCCACCAGCATTGTCAGCGGCTCTAAAAGAATCATAACGATTCTTCCAAGAACCTCTGATGTGATGATTTCTCCGGTGTTATTTCAAATAACAAGTCTTGATTATATGCAGGCTTGTTTATTACGACGAAGAACCATCACACGTTGATGGAATACAAAGGCTGAGGATTGAAAACAACCTTGTCTAATTCATCTTTACCTTTGTATATTTATCGATATTATTAACCTGAATTGTAATATTGCTCGAATTCTAATGTCAATTTATTAATGATGTTTGCTCAATGTTCAATCTAGCAAGACTAGCATTCAGTTCAGCATATCTTCAGATTGGAATTGTGTACATTGATATCAAATATTAACCATACCATGAAATTTTTATCAAACAATTAACAGTCTGTCTGGTAACAACATGCGCCGCATCTGGTAACACATATGCGACGCATCCTATCCTGTACAATATTTTATTTCGTATTAATTCCAGGCTCGATACGGCGCATCTTCTTCCATAGGACGCAGCATATCGACTGACCTGATGATTTTCAATTTTAATTTTAGGCTTTATTTTCACTAACTACTAATGTATTATGCAAGTTGAACCTTCTTAACTCAGGTGTGTAAAAGTCTAGGTGGTATTATAGATTCCTGCACTTTTTGTGGATACATCATTCATGAAGCTTTAACGTTCTAATCCACAAGAAAGTTGATCTTTGCTTGCAAACGCACAATGGAGGATCATTCCGAGCAAACATTAAGAAAGTTTTTCTGTTCTAAATCTTTTATTTTCTAGTTTTTAATCCTTTAAAACAAACAACGAGGACGTTGTTTAACTTAAGTGGGGGGATGGAGAATTAGAACACTTACTTGTCCAAACTTTTTCAAAATATGCTTAAAATGCGCTTAATATATCATAATTTAAAATTTTTTAACATGTTTTTGTTTAAGTCTAAATTACATAGCCGCACGCATAACATTATTTTTGCCTAAAATCAAAAACTTTAGTGTGCTGGTGACTTGTAAACTTTAGAACTTGGCTTGTATACTACTCGAGACCACCATAATGAGTATTATCGATATAATTGGAGTGACTTGTCTAACTTGGTAAAATTCTAGGATTACACCCAAAAAGCCTTTATATGTTTTGTGATATTAACTAGCTACACCAGTTAGTTAACCCCCGTATGTTGACCCTTTTGTTACTCTCATTTTTAGAGTAAGATACCCCTAGAAAAACCCTCAGAGCCATTCCTTACGTTTCTTACACCTTTGTTAAAATGTTTCGTTACACCCTTACACCTTACCCTACCTTGTAGATTGAAATCCGTGGTTAGTTACTTTAAGCAAAGTGTGTTTCCTTACATTACCTGTGTCCCGTGCGTAAATTCATTATCTTTGGTTAGGTCGGAAAATTGCACAAAGCAATTGGAGTGAAAGTACATATTATATATTTTTAGTTTATTTTTCGTGTGTTTATTACTTTCACTATTACATGTATTTTCTGAAAGTTATAAAAGTATGAAAAAATTATCCGGAAAAATCGTGATAGAAAATTTGTGAAATTTTACACAAGTTAAAAAAAATCGAAAAAATAGAAAAGAAAAAGAAAGAAGAAAAAGTTGGAAGTTTGTTTTTAACCAACTTATGTAAAGTTTTGTAAAAGTGGAGATATCACCACTATTTGTTGTTGTATATTATATTTATGATTGAAAGGGAGTTGGCCGTTACAGGAACGCCAACTAAGGTTATTCTTTGTTTAAAATTTTATTGAGTATAATTCGTGTCTACCTAAAGCGTGAGTTACAAGAGTCAAAAGCGTGAGTTATTCAATGATATGAGTCTTATTCATGGGATGGTTGGGAAAGTAATTAACCACACTTAGGATTTTAATCTATCAGTTTTGTTTATTTAATTTTACACCAATTTATATCCCAAATATTATCCATACCCTATATCATTCTTCATCCTAACCTTTGATTTATTGAGATTAGGGATTTGGGCAATCTTAAGTATCGTAGTCGTGGATTCGGCTATGTATTTTTGATTTTGTCGCCCTTTTTGATATATAATATTATTGGTGAAGATTACTTGGTCCTATCTTTAGCTTATTCGAGTTAAGGAATTGAGCAATTGCGAGTATCGTGGTCGTGGATTCGATCATGTATTCGGGATTTTGTCGCCTTTTCTGGAAGATGAGATCGATAGAGATTAAAAAGAATGATCAAACCCTTAACCTACTAACCCATTTTACCGCTTTAGACTTGTTACTCCTTGGCTTTAGTGGGGGAGATGCGTATACTTGTCAAGCTTATGATAGAATATTCTTCACAACTAGCAACTAAACGATTTAGAATTGTTTTATATTGAAAAAAGAATTATTTTGTTTCTACTTCGTTAAGTGGTTGGTTTTGTGATTATGATAAAACGAATACATGCTTAACCATTAAAATAAATCCTACTACCTTTTAGGATACATTTTCATAAGATTAAATTTAAGGTTTACTTGGGGACAAGTAAAGTTCAAGTGGGGGGATATATGATGAACTCAAATAAGTACATTTTATTAGCATCATTTATCCTATTTATTTAACTTGTTTTACTTTATTATGTATGAGAATCGGTGCTTTAATATTTACATTAGTGATTCTCAGGTAAAAGGTGAAACTTGGCGATTTTGGACTAATTACGGAGCAAATTGAGCATGATGTCAAAAGTCTACTGAAACCCAGAAGATGCGCCGTATCTCACTCAACAGATACGCCGCAATATCATACTTAGATGAATTCGAAGACCATTGCCTGACTTTGAAGAATGCGCGGCATGGAATTCTACCATGCACCGCATATGAAACTCTGGTCAAAAAAGAAGATTAAGCTCGTTCTACTTCAGATACGCCGCATTACACAATTGACATACGGCGTATCACTATCAAGACTTCACCAGAAATAATCCAATACAACTGAAGGACATGCACCGCATAAAGATTCAAGTTACGCCGCATCTAAAGGCGGTGTACGAATATCCCAGAATATAATAAGCTTGGACCCCACGCGAAGTTAAGTCAATGTGCCGCATCTTATCATTACATGCGCTGCATCATACCCTAAGACAGAAACTATAAATACCCCAAGACCTAGACGAATTTTGTGTGCACCATAACCCTACGGAGACGAATTCAGACGAACAAGCAACACAAGACACACCCCAAACGAAGATCTTAGAGCTGTAAGAAGATCCTGCATGTATTTAATTCATTAAGTAGTTTTGTTTTATTGTAATAGTAAGCTTTGAATCCATCGGGATTGATGGCCGGTAGTTTGTGAGTACGCAATAATCAAATGCCCGCCTTAAAATTGCTTTCCCATTGATTAAAGTTTATATGTTTGATGTCTTTGGTTTCCTTATATTAGTGCATTGATTACCTCTGTGTCTAGCTGAGCACTGCTGAGCTGCCATACTCCTTCCTCGCCTACTCACTCCGATGTCTTTGGATGAGTAGGATATTCATAAGGCTTCCCACAGTGGGATGGAAAAAATTCGGTCGAGGTCATCGGTGACCGATTTGTGAATCGGTTGTTCCTATTGTGGAACATTCGGTCGAATTCGGTCGTTGGCCATGATTTGAGAAATTCGGTTCCCTTGCCGACCGAATACTACAAACAAAAATCATGCATATTTAATAAATTTAACCGTTGTATTAAAAAAACTTTACCACTTTTCATACTATAAATACTAAACATCAATCACACTTCTAAAACACACTATTTCAATCACAATTCAAAAAAACTTCTCACCCATATTTACCAATGTCTATCGATTCTTACGAGCTATTGTTTGGCTCTTCGTCTTCCGATGAAGAAGAAGTTATGAGTGACTTTGTGGAGTTTGCAGAGTATGCTTGGAACGCTTATCAACAAGCATACAAGCCACGAGTTTCACGAAGGCACATATCTAGGGATCATGAGGCTGCTCATAATCGTTTAGTTGCAGCCTACTTTTCAGAAAATCCGCAGTTCGACGAAAGAACATTCACACGGCGGTTCCGAATGAGCCGAGAACTATTCACCCGAATTGTTCAAGTGGTAACCGATTATTCTCCTTATTTTCAACAAACTCTTGATGCAAGGGGCGTACCTGGTATTAGCCCATTGGTTAAGTGTACTGCGACCATGGGATCGCTTATGTAACGTTAAGGTTTTTATTAATAAAATTTATGTTTGTGTTAAATATGGTTTTTTTTATAAAAAAAATTAAATAAATGATGATGCAATATGGGTCACGAGTGTGGGCAGAGAGGTGAAAATGGGTTGAAGAGAGAGAAAGCTGAGGTGGCAGCCGGAATGATGATGCAATATAGGTCACGACTGTGCCTAGCCTAAGTAATCATTAAGGGTTTACTCGCCGATATAATAGCCAACGAGTACGGATTAATTTTATACACTTCATATAAAACTAGCAATAAAACAAGTGATAAGCTATCTTAATCATCAGGACAGGTCTTCTTATTGTCTCTACTATATATCTGCGTACGTGTATGCTATTCGCTGATTTGTTCTCATTAGTATTTACTGTTTGATTAGATAACAAAAACCGTGGCAGTCTCTCAGGCTGAACCCCCTATCATTAGATTAAACTGTAAAGCTAACTTAGATATTAAAATACTAATTAGGATAATTAGATAATACGTTCCACTCTTAGTGATCGACACTCTACTTACCATTATATGCAAACTGACCGGGTACACTGCTCGTTAAGTGTGTGTGTGATTGATAAGTCGGCTAAATATAAATGTAAAACTTGAATAGGCAATAAACTGCTAAACCGCAAAGACACATCACGCGCATCAATTGTGTTTGCTTAGATCTAATGAAACCTAGCTATTGATTATATGTTGTTGGTTTCCTTGTGATTAGTGTGGTTGGGTGAATTCGATGTTAGGCTTAAGAAAACTGGCTAACCTCCTATACGGTAACTTGCTTGAACGTCTTAAGAAATATGAATCGGATGTGTACTACGATTATTTGGTTGTATTTAATGCATGAGCGAATTCTAGTGATCCCATGTTAGGAGCTTTAAGTTGGCTCGACATAGGAGTGAAGTAGGAGCTTATAGAGTTAGGGAAGATCGTACACGGCCCTACGAATAGTTAATAGGATTACAACCCGTCATCCACATAATTGCAACAAACCAATTAAATATAAAAGATAGCTAGGGAGTAAGGAAATCTAAGTAAACACATATCTCTCTCATATAAGTTTCACAACCATTTCCATTTTCTTGTTATTTAATTTTATTTGCAAAAGTAGTTAATTGGGTTAGTTGACTAGCAACTAATTCCGCCCACTCTTCTATAAACCGAGATTTTTACTTGCTTTCGTAAAATATAAAAATACAAAAAGAATCATCCCTCAACCCTTAGACCTAATTAGAGTAGCTTTTGAAGCCTAACAACACTATTCCCCGAGAGAACGATCAATCCCCCGGTACTTGCCACTTCACTATACTACATCGGCCAGGTACACTGCCTGGTGGGGGTTGTAAGCTTCTCAAGATCCCTTGAGAGGTAAAACCTAAGTGCAAAGGTTGCAAAACCCACGCATCATGCTTACATACCACAAGAACTTACAGTATATACTTGATCAGAAGGAACTCAATATGGGGCAGCGTCGTTGGCTAGAATTGCTTAGTGATTACGATTGTGAGATTTGATATCATCCGGGAAAAGCCAATGTTGTAGCAGATGCACTTAGCCGGAAAGAACGACTCAAACCTTTGAAGGTCAGGTCATTGGGAATGACAATCATTTCCCCATTACCATCAAAAATTCTCGAAGCTCAGATTGAGGCACTCAAGGGAGAAAATCGACCACATGAGAAACACTATGGTATGCCAGAGAACACAAATGGATTTGTAAAAGAGATCAGATGGAGTATTATGCTTCAAGGACAGAAGCTGGATACCTCTCTATGGTGGAATACGAGAGTTGATTATGCATGAATCACACAAGTCAAAGTACTCCATTCATCCAGGTTCCGATAAGATGTATCAGGATCTCAAAAAGCTTTATTGGTAGCCGAATATGAAAGCAGAGATAGCTACGTATGTCAAAAAATGCCTTACTTGTGCTAAAGTGAAACCCGAGTATCAGAAACCGTCAGGGTTACTTCAGCAACCAGAGATTCCCCAGTGGAAATGGGAACATATTACAATGGACTTTGTCACTAAACTTCCCAAGACTTCAGGTGGTTACGATGCTATTTGGGTAGTAGTAGATCGACTAACCAAATCATCCCATTTCATACCAATTAGAGAGACTTATTCCATGGATCAGCTCGCCAGACTTTATGTCAAGGAAATAGCCTCTAGGCACGGCGCACCAGTTTCCATCATTTCCGACAGAGATAGTCGCTTTACTTCAAAATTTTGGCAGTCATTACAAGATTCTTTTGGATCTAAGTTGGACATGAGCACTGCCTACCATCCTCAGACCGATGGTCAGAGCGAGAGAACGATTCAGACATTGGAAGACATGCTTAGGGCGTGTGTGATTGACTTTGAAAATGGTTGGGCTAACCATTTGCCATTAATCGAATTTTCTTATAACAACAGCTATCATTCTAGCATAAAAGTAGCACCATTCAAGGCACTCTATGGTCGTAAGTGTCGTTCCCCAGTTTGTTGGGCCGAAGTTGGTGATGTACAATGTACTGGACCGGAGTTGGTATGAGAAACAACCGAAAAGATAATTCAGATTCGAGAAAGACTCCAAACAGCTAGAAGTCAACAGAAAAGCTACGCAGATGTTCGATGCAAACCGTTGGAATTTCAGGTTGGAGACAAGGTCATGTTGAAAGTCTCGCCTTGGAAGGGCGTGATACGATTCAGGAAACGTGGGAAGATGAACCCGAGATACATTAGGCCATTTAAGATTTTGGAAAGGATTGCTCCGGTAGCATACAGACTTGAACTTCTGTCAGAGCTCAGCAACGCACATAACACGTTTCATGTCCCAAACCTCAAGAAATGTCTTTCAGATGAGTCGTCCGTGATCCTACTGGAAGAAATTCAACTCGACGATAAGCTTAACTTTGTGGAGGAACCAGCAGAAATCATGGACCGTGAGGTCAAACAGTTGAAGCAAAGTCGAATTCCAATCGTGAAAGTTCGCTGGAATTCTCGAAGAGGTCCCGAGTTTACTTGGGAACGGGAAGACCAGATGCGACTCAAATACCCACATCTTTTCACCAAGTCTACTTCCGAGACTAACACCAGCTGAATTCAGGGACTAAATTCCTTTTTGGGTGGGCGACTGTCACAACTCACAATTTCAGGTCATTTTTCCAAACCTCGACAATTTACTATTCACAAGTTACTATTCATCATTTACTATTCACCGATAACTATTCATCATTTTACTATTCATCATTTTCGGAGTCAGTTTGAGATTTTGAGAAACGTTCAAAAATTTTACTATTCATGTGACACTATTCATTTCCGAAAGGAAAACACTATTCACATTCATCATGCATCTTCTTGTAAACTTAGTTTACGGATATTCAAGCTCGCGAAGCCAGTTTGGTTTAGCTGCGAATTCATGCATCATCAGTAAGGACACATCATAGACTGGAGCAGTCTACATATCATCAGTAACATCATCAACACATTAGGTCATGCACGGGTTTGTGTATTTTCATTAACATATATTTAAATGTTTAAATAACGTTACCACTCAGTTTTTACTACTAACAATATACCCGATACTCCCGTCTACGATCCTAGTATATTTTCATACTCATTATAATGATATAAAAATTATATTACTAATTTACCCGGTGTTTTGAGACCCGTTGCTATATTTTACGATATACGCTAATAATTTCGTCGGATTTCGATATTTCAACACGACAATTATTTTAACACCCGATTCTCATCAGAAATGAAATTTTATAATTTTTACAACGTCGTTATATCTCATTTGGTACCGTTAAATTTTATTTCTACAAACTCAGTACCTGGTATCCCCTAAAACTATTAATATATACAAAATAATACACAAAGTCTTCCAACATCTTACACAAAATCTCACCACCCCTTACTTTGCCGCCCCCCCCCCCCCCCCC
>LBNU01034808.1:142645-193064 GCA_014162995.1 Artemisia annua
TTTTTTTTTCTCTCTTTGTTGCTGATCGAACCACAAACAACAAGAACAAGAGGAGATCATCAACTTTTCATAGCTCAAGTGATTTTACAACTCTAGTATACTTCTATTTTGGATTTTGAAATAAAAACCAAGAAGTAATTAAGTACCTAGTTATTTTAAACCTCTTCAAACTACTAGTAATTTTTTCATGATCTTTCTCAATCTTACATATATTTACTTGATGTATTTTATGCTCTAGAAGTAAAACATGCTAGTATACATATGTTATATACCACTTGTAGTTATATTTTGGCACTAAAATGAGTTTATGGAATTTTATTAGTAATCTTTTGAGCCCCATCATTCTTGGTGATGTTTAGGACCCCATGACACCCTAAGAAGGTGCATGGTAGATTAAGGGATGTTTGGTTGTTGATTGGATGGATTTGGACTAGTTATAAACTAGGAAAATCAATTTTTGGCAATATAGCTACTGTCCCTATTTGCAAAACGTGGGAAAATCAGGGACTAGGGAGTAATTTTGGACCAAAGTTTTAGAAAATACATTCAAAAACGAAACTATGGCTGCCAGAATGAACAAAAACGAGCTTATAAAGAAGGAGATATGATTTTTCAAAGTTTAACGACGAAAAACTATTTTCTGAAAATATACGTGCTGTTAGCCGACATTCGACGGACAAAATGAGGTGTTTAACTTAACCTAGAGGAGCCGAACTACTGAAAATTTGTTAGTACACGTTAATACGAAACCGTGGATATAAAGAACGTAGAAAATGAGCCTATAACGACCAAGATATTCACGTTTGAAACCCGATAACTCTTATATATTTTGACAGCCTCTATTAGAAATATATTCTACGTACTAAAAACTATATTTTTCAAGTAATAATAATGGAGAGCCGTATTTCTTACCCGTCGAGGCACGTATGATCAAAAGTGTAATAAAACTACTCTTAGATATCATTTCAAGGTTTTCAAAAACGTCAAGTTCTAACACTAACACTTTATGCACATCATTACACGACTAGTTTTACGAGGCCACTTGGTTATATTTTCAAAGTTATGTAAAGCGTTAGTCTACGACAAAAACACTATATTCACCGATAAAACACCAAACATGGATCGTGGAATACCGTTTCAACATATTTACTTGAAAAGTAGTTTACAACTTAACGAGATGTCAAAAATATATTTTTCGACGATAAATGTTATTTTCAAAAAGTACGAGTGCTATCGATAACATACATATTTGCATACATAACATTGTATCATTGCTTACACTAGATCACATCATTCATTATAGGTAGCGGTTAGATGCCGAGCCTCACTTCACTACATTCCTATTATCATTTCTGCTAGCATTTCAGGTGAGTTTTCATAGCCCCGTTTACACTTTATTATTTGTTTTCAAATCCCACAAGGGAGAATACATTGCACCATTTTCCGTACGGGCCTAAGTATCAAATTCAAATACAATGCTTAAGTTACCACATTGCCTTGTTAAAGTTCCCCTATTATCATGAACTGTTAATTCTGCTTAAGCGAAAGTGAGTGGATAGATCTATTGAGGGTGACGCCTCCATCCGCGTTGGTTATGCCAACAGTCAAATGGATGCATTTCATTTTTATCATATTAGAGTGTGTAGGATCGATATGTTGATTATTGTGGTGATTCGGGTGGTCTTGGGTTGTGGAAGAAGAGGTTCTTCATTGTTAGATTTAGAGAGAGAAAAGAGAAGAGAGAGTGGGAAGTTCTAGAGAGAGAAAAACACTTAGTGTGTGTTTTATTGAATGAACAACCAACCCTTCTCTTGAGTGGGAAAGGGTATATACACACTTACATAATAATGCCCCATGAAACGGGCTGTAGTGTGAGTACAGTGGGTAAAGACCCGACCCACTCCACGAATACTATTTACATATAAGCTAATACTACGATAACTAAACTAATACTAATAATAATAACTAAGTCTACGAGCTATTTTAATGCTAATAGATCATCGGGGTGACCGAGTCTTACATTGGAATATTTGTATTCCTAATAATCTCCTCCTAAGGGAGGTCACCCCGGAAATTACAATTTGAATTCTAGCATTCTATTCCTTGAATTAAAATTCCTAGCTTGTAGACTTTGATTCTTCAAGTTCATTGATCTTTGTACTTCAAGCGATGATCTTTGTGATTAATGTTCTGTTGACGTATGTGATCTTTGAGCATTCTTTGAGATCATCAGCCACCGTTAATCTCTAAGTTCATCCTTTGGAGTAACGCCCATGTGATGTAGTTGTGACCATCGGACCAACATGCTCACACTTTTCTGGATCATGAAATTTTGCATCAGAGTTATGGAAGCATTGTTGTTGATCTTTCACTTTTCATGATTTCTTTAATTGAGAACGTGAAGTGTGAGCATGGGGTATGGATTGACATGTCTCTGATGGAAGTAGATATCACCATCACCATCTTTATAACAATCTGAAATGAAACAGTTAGCAATAAAGTTGGAGAACGAATATGGCTTTGTCATTCGCTCAATGTGGTTGTATTTAACCTTCAGATCCGTGAGGACCGACCTGTGATCAGGTAGAGTCCCCTTTCAAGAGAATTCTCCTTGACAGGACTTTCCAGCTTGTAGTATTGAATCTTCCAACGAATTATCATTAGAATCATCATACTAAGCATGTTCTCATACCGAAACGTCTCAAAGCAGACAGCACGGTAGAGTGAATCAATGAAGTGAATACTCACTGATTGATGAGAAATTGATTAGAAAAATCACTCGCCTGTCATTAGATAAACATTTTATGCAACACGACG
This sequence comes from Artemisia annua, assembly GCA_014162995.1. Lineage (NCBI taxonomy): Eukaryota > Viridiplantae > Streptophyta > Magnoliopsida > Asterales > Asteraceae > Artemisia > Artemisia annua. The sequence continues at coordinate 145,463 of LBNU01034808.1, forward strand.
AGAGTTTTGTATGTTGAATCTCATTTTCATCAAAAATACTTTTGTTTGAAGATTATGCACAACCAATGTACTCGAAAATAAGTTGATGAGCACATTGGAAGGTTTTGTACAAAAGCATCCGTCAATCAATTTTCCTGGAACAAGTTTGATTCAAAAGTGAATCGCCCCATCGTTTCTTTCCAGTTGTCACAGGTTTGATCCATGAAGGATCTCACATGTTACCCACCATGAGCTTGTTTGATTCTGACTCAAGAGGGATTTCCATCTTCATTGTAAATACTTTCGTATCACTCGGATGTTTTGGCAATTACCAAAAGGATAATGCGTAGGACTCTTAATATATTTACTCACTTTCCATGGTGTATGAAATAGTAAGCATAATGATATTGTGTCGTAATGAGATTTATGGATGACCTCTTCGCTCTAGACTCAATAGTGCATTTTGATTCTGCAACTAGAGACTGGAGAGGTGTCTCCTGATTCAATATCAACATGGCTCGCAATGAGCGGTTGATAGTTTATGCAGGGTTCCTCGTGAGAATGAAACAAGTTCTTTTAAGAGAACTTGAGTGGCTTGGAAGGTTTTAGTGTAGTGCGTCACTGGGTCCATGATGTCTTGTCTTCAATACCGGTGCTACCTTAGTAACAACCGATAGCATATGAATTGAACCCGAATTCTGCCCTAAGGTTGAATACATGGAGGGCTATTTATTTTCACCCTTTTTCATTATATTTCTTTTTCATTCTTTAACCCCTTCAGTTCTTACCGAGACTTCATTACTAGAACCTTGTTGGGTTTGTCCAGTTCTAGCTCCATCTCAGTCGGCACTCTTCCCTTATTTCACTTTTCTCCTTTTTTATTCATTCCTAAGGACTTCTATTCTAACTAGAGGATTGTCCCTGGGAAGATCCCTCTGGTTTTGGCTGGATCATGGGAACTAATACCTACCTTATCATCCTTATAACTCCATTACATAAAGTAAAATGGTCGGTCTTTGGTATCATTCCATAATTGCCCTCAGGAATCATTCGCTCCCCCTTAATATGTGCATCGATAAATGAAAGAGTTTAGCACATATAAGGGAGCCTACACTTGACTCCAAAAGATCACATTTGTTTTATCAGATTTCATATTTAAATCACATTCTCTCCCCCGATCAAAAATTTCAAACCTTTTGAGATTTGTGATCCCAATTGATTTAAATAAGTTAGAAAATTTAGGAGAAAATGTGGTCAGATTATAATATATACTGATAATGGAACATGATGATGCTCCCCCTCAATTTATGAGGGAGAATGTTAGTGTCAAAAATGATGAGTTTAAAAAGTGATTTGGAGTTAAGCGAAAACTCATAAAATTCACATATTGACACATAACTCCACATTTTTACTCATTGCTTGAACCGAATAAAGATGAACATTTGATGATCTAAAATAAAATTTGAAATCACTCTCCCCCTCAATCTATGACCATTTGTATATGTAAAATTTTGTGAAAAATTAAACCTTTTGTCATAGATTGAGTGGCAAATTTTAAAAGATTTAAGTCCAATTGATTTTCAAAAATTGTTTTAAACCACCATTTTAGATACAAAATATTTTTCTGAAGAATCATAGATGGAAAAATATTTGTTTTTTGGTAAAAGAAGACTTCTCTTCTTAATCAAGAAAGAATACACTGAAACGTACATTAGATCGAGGGTACACGGATGTAAAGTAATCCGTGCCAGGGTGAACTTCACCCGTTGTTAGGAACAACCGTCTTTTAGGCGACGTGTTTTCCTCATTTTGAAAAATGAGTTGCTATCTGACGTAATAGCAAGCCATAATTTAAGCGCGGTTTACAGTTTTTAATAACTGCAAGCCATTTAGGCATGTTTTGAAAACTTTTTGAACTTCTGTTTGAACTTCATTTAAATACCCGTGTCATTATTGAATGTCATTTCTATAACCGTAAATGTTATCGATACCAGAAGACATGCCTTGNCTTTTAGGCGACGTGTTTTCCTCATTTTGAAAAATGAGTTGCTATCTGACGTAATAGCAAGCCATAATTTAAGCGCGGTTTACAGTTTTTAATAACTGCAAGCCATTTAGGCATGTTTTGAAAACTTTTTGAACTTCTGTTTGAACTTCATTTAAATACCCGTGTCATTATTGAATGTCATTTCTATAACCGTAAATGTTATCGATACCAGAAGACATGCCTTGAAAACTATTTTTGGTCTTTTCTATTTTTTCTGATTTTTATGGTTTTTGTTGGGTTTTTTTTTTTTTTTTTGCTTTTTTTTTTTTTTTTTCTTTTTATTTTTTTTTTTTTTTTTTTTTTTTTTTTTTTTTTTTTTTTGCTTTTTTTTTCTTTCTTTCTTTTTATTTTATTTTTTTTTTATTTTTTTTTTATTTTTTTTTTTGATATAACATATGTACAAAGGATATTATGCAGTTTAAGAGGATGTTGACCTGAATACCGAAAAGAGGATATCGGTCTACACGTTGTAGAAGTCAGTAGTCAACATCTCTTAAACCTTCTCCACCAAAGCTTTCGAGGCTCCTGAATAGTCGTCTGAATTTGAGCCTTCTCACTGTGAAGCTTTGATAGATCAGCAACGTATCATCTCACGCTTGAATAGTTCTTCTCATCTTTCTTCCTGCTGAAGGCTGAAGTAATGCGTACCAAAAAGTATCCAGAGACCACTTCCCCCCAAGTAGTAGAAATGATGCAATCAGTCTCATTATATTAAGATCAAAAACCCGAAGTACACACACAATCAATTGTGTATGTCTTTTGTCATCAGAAACTGCTTCTTACATCTCTTCCCCTACATAGTTGGAATAATACACCAAAAGAACGAGTTAAAACATTGATTTTCTCTACGGTTATGACATTTGTCTTCCCGGAATAACTTCAATTAAGACGAAGTATAAAGCTCATCATGTGTACTCGTTGTGCGTTCCGATGTATGTCTCCTTCCCCCTTGCTGGTTTTGATACCTCAAAATCAGCAACACATTTTACGCACCTATACTTGAAATCTTGTGAGAAGAACACAATTAGCTCAAATGTATCCTGTGAGAATCAACTTGCTGAATAGCAATGTGAGCACATCTAATTAGGGATTAACTTAGACTTTTCACTCTCCCCTAATTGGTGCTATCCCCCAAAATGACAACCTTTCTGATGAATGCATTGAATATGAAGAAGTCTTTTGATAATTAAATGCATGACGTCTTTAGTCTTCTAACACACAGTAGAAAATGTAGAGCAGACAGTAGACTCGACCTTCTTCATGGTTGTTCATTTGGGAATAGAATATCAACATCTTCATCTCACCAAATGCATTCCAGTTACATTACTTAGACCAAATCAGCCCATAATGTACCCATGTACCCAACACCAGGCGAAACGATAACACCAAAGTAACAGGTTGAAGCACTGACCATCTCTGCGGATATCAACTCCAGAATAAATGATTAAGCCCGGTCATGTAAACTTGTTGTGCGTCCTTGATGTACACCTTTCTCTCCCTTGATGGTTACGATTAATCAGCCCGTGACGTACACATGAAATGATAATACCAAAGTAACAAGTTGAACCACTGATCATCCTTGGTTTATTTCATAAGATATTAAGCCCGATCACGTGAACTCGTTGTGCGACCTTGGTGTACACATTCCTCTCCCCTGATGGTTGCGATTAATCGGAATCATCATAATGTTGTGTACATGAAACATTAACTGGAAGCCCTTCATCACTAATAAATCATCCCGTGAGAAGATGTTGATAACCCTCACGAGTCCTGAACTGAAGTATTTAGGAGTCATGAGATGATGACTAATTGAGTTTGCTCCCCCTCAATTAGGCTATCGTATGTAAAGAGCCTCTTCAAGAACTTGTGAAGTTTCTGAATCAGCTACCCCTCAAACTGATCATCCCCTTTTATAGATTGAATACTTTAAAGTCATGATCACGTTTGAGGGTCTTGATGTTAACTATCTTCTTTTTTATCTCCCCCTCAAAAATAGCATGCAATCACATTTTTGCCATAGTTCAGATTTCGTGATGGTTGAGATTTATCAGGTGCAGCATAAATATGAGTATAGGCCCAAAAACTACTGCGAAGAAGATGATGATTAAAGCTCTATTGACGTAGCCCCTCTTTTGACTCCTCATCAGTGGCTTAGCAAATGACAAGTACAATGAAGCTTGTATATGCCTAAACCACTTGTTGAAATGTGTTAAACCTTAGAGGGAGAAAATATCTGCGTACAAGAGCCGAATGACCATTTTACAAACATCATCAACATGTAGTTTCTTCACCCTTTCCCTTCTCCCCCTCAAAAATTGCATATGCCTGTTTGCAATTTTTGATTGAATAAGTGAAGCACAAAAATATAATCCAATGTATGTCGATCCACTTGATGACTGTACGAACTTGGGAAAAGCATGAAGCTTGTCGATGAGAATGGTCATAAATAAGAAGATTTCTCTTCTTCCCAAGATAAGGTGCACTGAAACGTACACCTTTCTTTTCTTTGAGGAACGGGGCCTGAAGTGTTATCTGTAGACGCCATTGTCGATGAAGAACGAGGCTTGAACCATAGTGTTCAAACGTCATAAATGAAGAACGAGGCTTGAATTGAAGTGTTTAAACATCATTATGATGAAGATCGTGGCCTGAACTGATGTGTTCAGACGTCATAGTCATTGAAGAACGAGGCTTGAACTGAAGTGTTCAAACGTCATCTCTCTCTTTTCTACTTCTCTCTGCTAACTCCTTACCAACCCCATTATCATTCTGTCGGCTCTTTGCCGTGACTACTGATGGAGAAAACCCAATATGAAGAACTTGAGACTGAAGAAAATAACCCGAACTTGTGAATTAAACTTGCACTAAAGTATGACTAAGAGCGGTGTAGAGAGTTCGTGCAACTTTGAATCCCTAAGTACTCTATACTCTTCAACCAACCAACCATCAAGTATAAGACGTACATCACCTCTTGAATATCCACAACTTCGTGTGACACTGAGCACTACAACGTAACTCCTTAAAATGATAGTTATTTTGTGGTAATAGAGAAGAAGAAACACAAAAATAACTAGATATCCAAGTCTTCGTCATTGTAATTGTTGAAAGCTCGAACAAGGATCTCGAAGAATCTTCATCCAACCACCCCGATATCTTAAGATACTAAGTACACGCGCCCGTGAAATTTCACTTCAACCTCAAATAAATAATAAAGAATTAACGCCGTAGTCACATCTTGTGGTTTAACTGCCCAAATCTAGCCCTCTTTTGATGTTTTGAATGAACTTTGATAATGATTTTATCCCGATCTTTGTCAAAAGCGCATAACCCGGTAAAACATTGTTATAACCAAAATGCCATGAAGTAAATCAAAACTCATCCAATACATGAAGTACACACCTTATCCCTTCTTCGAAGTTGAAACCGTAGCACCATAATCAACTAAGATCTAAAATTGCACTTTTTCTTTCTCAGGGATAGTTCCATCATCACGGGATTTTACAAATATATGATTTAAACTGAGAAATAGATTCTTTCGCGGGATTTTACAAAACCAAGAAGAAACCGTGAGACAATGATAAATTGAATGTGTTATGACAAATTTGGTTTTGGTGAATAACTGTTTGAGGGAACATGCAGTAGATCAGCAACAATTCTTCTCACATATGTAGAATTCTTCACAAACCATGCTAAGTAAAGTAGTATCAACTACTTCCCCCTGGAGGTTGACCTTATATCATCAAAGTACACGTTTCTCCCCAATGATGGTTTCGAGCTTTCAGAAGCATCATTTGACGTGTACGACCATATACCCGAGAAGCTCTTGTGAAGTATCATTGACATTATGTAGCATCAAATATCCCATGAGAATTGTTGATCACATCTCAACCTTTGATCTCTTTGGCAAACAACCCAACCTCGTATTCTGTCGGCTATTGCTGTGACCACTTGGCGATGTAAACCCGATATACCCAACTTGAAAATGAAGTAGAATTCCCCAAATTTGTTGCATAAGCTTGCACTGTTGTTAGAAGAACGGTGTAGAGAATTTTTGCACCATGCAAATCTCTAAGTACTCAATACTATCTTGACAGAGTATGAGACATTCCTCACCTCTTGCGATTATCCACATCGTCTTCTACGTGTGACACTGAGTACAATAATGTAACTCCTTTAAGTGATAGTTCACCAGGTCTTCAACCATCCACCCCGACTTGTGGAAACTAGATAACCCAAGTCTTCAACTTAAATCTTAAGCACGAGCAAGTTAACATTGAAAGTCATGCATCCAGCGAACCCCGACTTCAAGATAAAATAAGTATGCGCCTTCGTGAAATTCAACTTCAATCTCAAATAAAGGATATCCAATAAGCTCTTTAATCATCTCGCGCAGTAACCAAAAACTAGCCTTTTGACGGTTTAACGTGAATCTTGATAATGGTTTATTCCCGATCATGTAAAAAAAACATAACCCCCAAAAAAAATTCACCTTTTCGTTACAAACCCCAAATATAACCATTGTAACATCACAAAAATGCCATAATACCCATATTACACTTTGGCAAAATTTGGAAAAAACTTTAGTTTGTTATTATGTTACTAACAAAATTCGTTTAACCATTAAAGTGCATATGTTCGATTAGCAATTGTGTTAGCACTTAGCAGCCCGGTTCATACCCTATAACCACCATCTTCAGAACCTTAGCCCAATCTTAAGATAGCGTCGTATAAAGCCCAACGTCCGGATCACAAGACAAAGCCCAAATCCGTCCAGTCCAATGTAGCAACCTAAGTTTACGGGAGTTATAAAACCACTTTAACCTTAATTGTGTTTCGTATACTAACCTAATCCCATTCTCTCCAAACCTCCGCCCCCATCTCACAAAATAATCTCTCCCATCATCTCAGTCAAATCTCATCTTAATCCTTCATCATCATAAATAGATTAATAAACCACTCAATTAAACCACGATTCTACCACAGACCCAACGACTTTTTCTTTTATCTTTTTGGCTTCAAGGTCTCTTAGTGAGATAGCAGGTAAGATGTATTGTTGTTTCGATTTTGTTAAAACCGAACCAAAGAAAGGATTGAAACAAGGTTGTTTTAGTTCTTTCTTTATAAGTTTTCGGATATTAAATGAGAAGCTTGTCTTCAAAAAAAATATCTATGATGGAAAATCTCTAAAGAGTTTGTCTTAAGGACGAATCGTTAATAGTTTAAGGAGATTAACTGAGATCTATTTTTCTTGTTTTCGTTTCCTTTTAAACCGAATGAAAATTAAAGGATGTAACAACCTTGATAGTTCCTTTTCTTTTGATGTTTCGAATATATAAAAAGAAGTCTAGGCTTCGAAAGGGTCTGTGATGATTAGTTTCTTTGTGGTTATGTTCTTTGAAAGAAAAATCTTTGAATACGCAAAGAGATAGACTGAGAACATTGCTTGTACTTTTGATTTTTCTTTGTTTCGTTAAGGTCGATGATGAGTCATTCAAACACAAGGTCTTTTAAGATCTATGATATTCAAATGGGTTATTGAACGAATCTGATATCCATATTTCCTTTTTCGATTTGATTCGAGTCATTGTGATTTTGAGGGGTTGGGATTGAGGATAAAATGGAGTTGTTGTTGTTGTGGATGATAGATGTTGTATGGATTTGTTTTGGTTATTGATTATGGATTTGTGTTATGCTCTTGGACTGATGATGTAGAAGGCTAAGGTTCAAAAGAGTCTTGGTATTCTGGTTTTGTGTTATTGTCTTCATCTGCTTACTTAATCTTTCTTTTCATTTTGTGGACTAACCGCTAGACATGACAATTTTGGCAGCATGCCTTTTGGATTTTCTTGCTAATTTTTTCTTCCAAGAGCTAACCGCTACATTGAGGAAACCTCTAACATGAGGAAATCGCTACACCAGCTAACCGCTGTTAATAGGACAGGACTGTCACTTTCGAGTGTTTTGTCTTCTTTGCCTTTTAAGGTTAAACGCCAAATAGCAACCAAAAATGAGACAAATTGCTAACACTAATCAGCCACAGGTAGCTAACCGCTACCAAGAACACCCAATTATCAAATGACCAGATTCCGACGACAACGTTCACGGATGGTACAAAACAGTCACAAAAATGAGTTGTACGCAACACTGATAATGGACATTAAAACCAGTTAGAACAGTTATGCCAAAAACAAGTTAAAGTCTGGACTTCTTGACCATATTGATGCATGTAAACTCATGTTCAAGAACAGTTAAACATAAGCATATGATAGAACATTTAGACCAGTGAAGAAAAGAAATTATGGTAAAACAGCCTCAACACAAGTGTACGAACCACAAAAAACAACCAAGTAACACAACCTAGGCTCTGGTACCAATTGTAGGATTGATATGTTGATTATTGTGGTGATTCGTGTGGTCTTGGGTTGTGGAAGAAGAGGTTCTTCATTGTTAGAGTTAGAGAGAAAAAGAGAAGAGAGAGTGGGAAGTTCTAAACAGAGAAAAACACTTAGTGTGTGTTTTATTGAATGAATAACCAACCCTTCCCTTGAGTGGGAAAGGGTATATATACACTTACATAATAATGCCCCATGAAACGGGCTGTAGAGTGAGTACAGTGGGTAAAGACCCGACCCACTCCATGAATACTATTTACATATAAGCTAATACTACGATAACTAAACTAATACTAATAATAATAACTAAGTCTACGAGCTATTTTAATACTAATAGATCATCAGGGTGACCGAGTCTTTCATTGGAATATTCGTATTCCTAACAGAGTGTCTGGCAAAACACTCTGGAGGGGCATTTCATTCATTCTAGCTTCAGGTCATGAGCTTAAGGGCTATTGTACTATTTTTCATGTGAATTTTTTATACACTTTATACTTGAGGTTACCGTATAACATTTCATATTTATAAACCTATGGATCTCACCAACATTATTGTTGACCATTTTAGCAATGTATTTTCAGGTAATTAAAGTAGCTCATGTTGGCATGCATTTGGACCTACTTGGTGTCGCGGAGTCGACGTGTCTCACTTTATATTTCATGCACTTATGTAGCGTTTGATCTTGTATGAACTTGTTTTTCATAAACTTGCAACACCTTTTGCGACCATGTTTTTGTAAACTCTGAATGTTTTTAATGATCAAACGATGTATTTTTTAAAAGACACTTTAGGTCGTTCAATATAACCTTGTATGAGATGCCATGACCTTTACACCCAGGTATTCCATTTTGCTGCTATTCAGGTAAATTCAGTGTGACAATATGAAGTAAAGTAAAACAAGTCAAATAAATATGATAAATGATGATAATAATATGTACTTATTTGAGTTCATCAGTTATATACATTCCAATTTTATTGTATTTGAATTTGTTTTGATATATATTTGAATTGTTTTGATATATATTGATGTTTTAAATGTGACTAAAAGATGCATATAGTCACACTTATTAACACTTTTGGTCACTGTTTGCTTAATTAGTTGTGTGACTAAATATTACAAAAGGCCACACAAACATAAAATTAATGTGGCCATTGGATGATCAATAGTCACACAAAATATAAATTTCTTCACTTTAAAAAAACATATGGTCACACTTATTAACATTTTTGGCCACTTGATGCTTAATTGTATGTGACTAAATACCCAAAACAAAGATGCTTTGTGTGACTAAATATTACAAATGGCCACACAAATATAAAATTCAAGTGGCCATTGGATGAACAATAGTCACACAAAATACACATTTCTTCACTTTAAACAGCATATGGCCACACTTATATACACTTTTGGCCACTTTTTTTTAAAATTGTATATGACTAACTCAAAAAAACAATCTCTTTTGTGTGACTAAATCATCACAAACGTCACATTTATTATATTCATGTGGCCATAGGACGGGAAGTAGTCACACATAATACACATTTACTTGGATAAATCATCTCAAATGTCACATATATTATATATTTATGTGGCCAAAGGATGAACAATAGTTACTCTCAAAAAAAATTCGTGTGACTATAAAGTGCTTACAGTCACTGATAATGACTAAACCAATAAAACTTGTGCCTAATTTGTCACACATATTTGGGGTTTTGGTCACTCTTTTTCGATGGAAAAGGCCACGAACTCAACAATGTGGCCATATGCCACCTACGGTGGCGGGACCTTTGGTGACACATAACGAAAAAAACGTATGTCACTATATGCATATCGTCACACATTTTTGGCATGACCAATAGCATATTTTGTACCAGTGAGGGTAACATCCATAGTATTCTCCTAATGTGTAACCTAAGAAACGTCAAATCCTAAGATTTAATCTAGAATCCTCAAATGTCTTATTCCTAGTTATAACTAGTAACCTCGGATCTAAGCCTGGGTTATAAAATTTAGGGTAGGTTTGGGTTATCCTAATGATTTATTACTCCTAGGAATTTCTAAATCCTCAAAGATACATGGGAAAATTTAATACTGGATGGGTAACTTAAGGGACTAGGTATAGGCAAACTATGACTTCAAAACGGCTTGTTCCTATAAGGTTAGAATTGACTAGTATTCCTATCTCGTTATTAGACTAGGTGCTAAAGGCTTAAGGTTGTAAGTCGGTAGTTTACTAATCTAATTCTTTGTTATTCCTATGTTTCCTAAATTGCATCTAAAAGACTTCTTATATCTAATCTATGATTAGCTCTAATGTCCTCGGTATCCATTAAGTCAAATCATAATATAAGTTATATTCGTAAAGTTCTTACCTATCGGACATAAGTTTCTAAAAATTTCTATTCCTAGTTTCTATTTCCTCAATGATTTCTTAGAGTAAGCCTATCAGTGATTCAAAGTATTCTATACCTCAGCTTACGTTTTCTAAAGATATCCTAAAATTATTTTTAATCTTAACTACTGGAATCCTAGAGAGTATAATTCGAGTTTTACTAAGAGGGGAAACTATTTCGGGAATCATAGTAATCTAAGGAAGTAAAGAGGGAAGGATGGGAATATGCTTGTATATGACTGTCATATACTTGCATACATGAATAGTTAGGGGAAGATTCTCTAACTATGGGAAACTAAGAGATTTTGGAAAGTCGGGAATTAAAGACGGAGGAAGGGTAGTTTACTGAATTCAAAATGAATTCAGATCGTTATGATGTAGAATAAAGATTCTCATCATTAGAGGAAGTGATTTAAGGGTTTTTAGGGTTTAAAACACAAAGAGGGTTGTAATGTATGACATGTAATGTCATGAAACAACAAGGAATAACCGCATAAGATCATAAATAGCTTGTCATAACTAAAAGTTTAACAAGTATCACTATTCATGCCATATGTGGTTCGAAAAAATAGGGGTTTTAGGCAGATTGCCAGGTATAGATGGAAGTTTGTGTGGGGAAGGTAGATTATAGGGAATGGATTTGTTTGTTGGACCCACTTTATCAACACTTACTAGTTACCTAAAGGTAATATCCTAGGGTTACCCTTATAATGCCTAAAATTCAAAAACAATATTCCTAAGAAATATTCTTCTATCTTATGAGGTGTTGGCTTAAGGTGTCAGAACTACCTAAGTTCCTAAGGGTTGTAAGTAATACATATTCAGTAGTATTACTTATAGGGTATACTAAGACCTCGAGTAAATTATAACAAGTACCTAACTTGTTATTTTTCCTAAGTTTTCTAGGGTTTGGGATATCCTAAAGTATCCTAATAAGGGATGGTCGGGAAATAGGGTTTCTATCCTCGAAAGTACTTAGGGATTTATAACCAAGGTGAAGTATCACAACTTATCTTATATTATAAGCATCTTATCTAACATATTTCACTCCTAACTAGTACAATTATTTATACCACATATCCTAAGGTGAATTTCTAACCAAAAAACTTATAGGGCAGCTAAGGTATACTAGTTATAGTTTCTTTCGAACCTTTCTAAGACTTAAGTGTTAAAGTTGGAAGGACTTCCCATATCTAATCGACGATAATCCTGATTATCATCGATTATATTTTCTATGGCAGTAATCCTAAAGTGGTCGAAGGCAATCTTATTGCTATGTTTCATTTGTTTCTTCTGTATTTTAGAAATTTGAGTGTGGGTTTGTCTAAGCTTATCGATAAATTCACTAAAGTTCGGTTGGTTTTCTACTTGTCTATTACTATATTTTCCATAAGGTCTATAGTAAGTTCATCTAAACTACTTAAGATATCCTCAACCTGATCTTCCTGTTGTTCTAAAGGTGTTGATGAGGCAAAAAGTGTTACGCTTTTAGGGGGTCATTTAAGCCCTAATCCTAATTATTTGATCAAGTATTGCCTTAAAACATTCCTTTTGTCATTTTAGGTACTTTGAAGAGGAATTCTGGAAAAGGAATCATTTTGGACGTTTTTGGAGCATAAAAGTGAAGGAAACGACAAAGTCTCAAAATATGCTGGAAAATGTACCTGACGGCGTCATGCTCTACTAGGTGACGGCGTCACGCTTTGACAACAGGGAGGATGATTTTTGCACTAGACGCCCCAGAAAGATTTTGGATAATTAATACGTGACGGTGTCACGTGTTACAAGTTGTAGGTCGTCACGTTATGAGCTACAAGGAGACGGCCCAGAAAGATTTATAAGGGGACGGCGTCAGAAGTTGATCTGAGCAATCCGAATAGTGTTTTGGCGGCGAGGTGACGGCGTCACGCCCTATAAGGTGACGCCGTCAAATTGTAAATTCTATAAATATTCATCTAATTTTCATTCATTAGTTTGCAACTTTTGGGAAGAAACCATAGCTCGTTTTTCTACTGTATTTTTGAAGGTTTTCCACCCTTGAAACTTGGATGCTTAATTGAAGATAAATCTCTTCCAAATCATTCAATATGTCTATGTATTGTGTGATTATATTTTATGCTTGTCTTTCAATTAACATGCTACGCTAGGTCTTTATTGTGTTTGCTTAGATCTAATGAAACCTAGTTATTGATTATATGTTGTTGGTTTGCTTGTGAGTGTTGTGGGTGGGTGAAGTCGATGTTAGGCTTAAGAAAACTGGCTAACCTCCTATACGGTAACTTGCTTGAACGTCTTAAGAAACATGAATCGGATGTGTACTACGATTATTTGGTTGTATTTAATGCATGAGCGAATTCTAATGATCCCATGTAAGGAGCTTTTAGTCGGCTCGACATAGGAGTGAAGTAGGAGCTTATAGACTTAGGGATGATCGTACACGGCCCTACGAATGGTTTAAAGGAATACAACCCGTCATCCACCAATTACAACAAACCAATTAACATATAAAAGATCGCTAGGGAGTAAGGAAATCTAAGTAAACACATATTTCTCTCATATAAGTTTCACAACCACTTTAATTTTCTAGTTATTTTATTTTATTTGCAAAAGTAGATATTTTGGTTAGTTGACTAGCAATTTATTCCACCCACTCTTCCAAAAACCGAGATTTTTACTTGCTTTTATAAAATACAAAAATACAAAAAGAATCATCCCTCAATCCTTAGACCTAATTAGAGTAGCTTTTCAAGCCTAACGACACTATTCCCCGAGAGAACGATCAATCCCCCCGTACTTGCCACTTCACTATACTACATCGGTCAGGTACACTGCCTGGTGGGGGTTGTAAGCTTCTCAAGATCCCTTGAGAGGTAAAAACCTAAGTGCAAAGGTTGCAAAACCCACGCATCAAGTTTTTGGCGCCGCTGCCGAGGAAGAGTTATTGTTTAGGTTGAAAAGTTTATTGTACTTAGGTCTACTCATTAGAATCCTTTCTAGTGAGATTTTTATTTTTATTTTTCTAGGTTTTCTTTAGTCTATCTTTTTCTTCGTGTTTTTTGTTCGTAACCATTACCATCCGACTTCATGGAAGGTGGTAATATCCTTGATCCCATCAACCCACCACAACAAAACATACCCCAACCAAACCACCTCCTAGAGCCCAAACTTTAGGACAATACTCCCGTCTTAGCCACCAAGGCTATCGAAACACCATTGAGCTCACCCAAGGAGCCAATGTATCTACCTTGCGATCCGACACCATCCGGTTGGTGCAAAGCGTATTTGCATTCCATGGACTTCGTTCCGAAGATCCAAATCAACACCTCAAGGACTTTCTTAAGATCGTAGATTCCATAGACCTTGATGTTGACACTCGAGAGACTACCCGTTTAGGTCTCTTCCAATTCTCTCTGCGGCACCAAGCTAGTCAGTGGCTAAAATGTCTACCCGCAAGATCCATCACCTCTTGGGATAATCTGACCACTCGATTCCTTGCTCAATTTTTCCCACCGGGAAGAACCACAAAGCTAAAGAATGACATCTTGGCGTTCCAACAACGTCAAGGCGAAACCCTCTACGAGGCATGGACTCGATTCAAGGACTTATTCCAAAAAGTCCCTCATCATGGCATAGACCTTTGGCTCCAAGTCCAAGTTTTCTATGACCATATCAATATCCCCACGAAGCAAACCATTGACCAAGCGGCCGGTGGCAAGCTACGTGATTTAAGTGTGAAACAATCATGGGAACTTATAGAAGATCTTGCTCTCTATGACAACGAAAGTTGGAATAATCCCCGAGATTTGAATAAAATGGTCAAGGCAATATCTTTGCCTTCGAATAATTCAAGCACTTCCGACCGTAGGATCATGGAACTTGAGGACTAAGTCAAGTATCTAATGAAATCCTACGAAGCTCCTAAACCTTCAAGCCAAGTGAACAAAATCACTTCTTCATGCGAGTATTGTAGTGGTCCCACGACACTCGAGATTGCATGGCACTCCCCGAACATGCTTTTGCGGACTACGCATCCTCGCGTACCGACGGAGTGGGAGAAAAGTGGTACACTTTCAAACCCGACCCAAACCCTTACGGTGATTCGTACAACCCCTCTTGGAAAAATCACCCAAACTTTAGGTGGAAACAAAATCAAAACACGCCCCAAAATAATTCTTCCAATCCACCTAATCGTTTCCAATCAAACGGTTCATCCTCAAACCGTACTTTCAATAACAATCCCTCCAATAATTATGGTAGTACCAATAACCTTGAGGGAATGATGTCTAAGTTTATGGCATCTCAAGAAGCTCGTATGACTAAGTTCGAATCCGATTTTAATCAACAACAAGTGGATATGACCAATAAAATAGGCAACTTATTGAAAGCATTCAACAACCAACGGGTGCCATCACCAAATATGTACTTGTGTCATTATTGGTAGGTTTATCTTATTGTAAGTTATAGGAATGGTGTGTCATTCTTATATTCGTGTCTGTAAGTGCCCTAAGGGGCTGAGTTGAGGGACTCACTCTCATCCGTTGTACTTCAAAGTTTTTTGGTTAACATATTTTACCGGGGTGCAGGATTATTCCCCTTTACCAAAAAAAATAAGGACGATAGGAACACAAGTAGCGGACCCCACATCAAGGACCCCTCATCCTCCAAACATGTCCATTTTGTTAATGTTGTCACTATTAAGCCAATCCCTAAAAATGAAATAGATAGTGAACATAAGGAGGAAGTTAAGAAAGTTGAGGAGAGTAAGGAGAGGAAAGTAGAAGAAGTAGATGATGAAGAGGACTACTTCGATAGGTTGCCCACTAAGGAAGAACGTGCATACCATAAAGATCTATTTGATGACCCCGAGACACCATACTTCCTAGGTAACCCAATCATCAAAACAGGCGACCCTTCCAACATCAATTATAACATCCCCATTTTAGGATCGTAGCGGAAAGGGACATGGGTTGCTATATATCAGTCACATTGTACAAATATAGTAAACAACTTTAAAACAAAGTTGTTTTTAAAACTTCACATTCGATTATTTATCAGAGTCAACAAGGTCCCAAAAGTTTTTAACATAGTTAAAAGATACATAAGTTTTAGAAGTTTAAAACATTATTGAATGAAACTTTTATTTAAACACGAGCCATCATATAGATATCCATTTCTTGCGCTGCCCATCCAAGCTGAAGTCACTTACGGGCCTGAGAAAATACATGCTAAAAAGTCAACACAAAGGTTGAGTGAATTCATAGAGTTTAATAAGTAATTGGTTGAATACAAGATAATTCAGTTTAAAATATGATGGGCTACGTTGTTATACACCCATAATTAAGTTGACATGTAACAAATACAAGTCGGGAAATAAGATTTATAGCATAGCTTATTCGGAACTCAAGCAAACAGTTTATGTAATATTAGTATACTAGTGATTTGTTGATAAGATGATGGTAAAGTAGTTTGTAAGAGAGTGGCAAGCAATGTATTAAAATTTTAGGGAAAATGGTTTAGAAGATGGTAGTAAACTAGTTTTATAAGGTAATTGACCAAATGATTTGTAAAGAAGTGACAAAAAGTAAATTTTGAACTAGTTAAAGCAGTTTATAAAATAGTAGTGAATAAGTTTATTAGTTTATAAGGTAGTAATGGGGTAATTATTTGGGGAATAGTAAATCCATTTGTAATATAACGAAAGATAGTTTATATGACAATAAAGGAGTTGTTTATAAAATGATAGTGAATTTCCAAGGTAAATAAACAGAATATGATGGGTTTCATATAAAACACCGTTGTGTAAGGTCATGAAAAGATTTTTAAAGATCATAGCATTACTCATGATTTTTGAGAAAATAAATGAGACTACTATGTCACCCAAAATGTATGAGAAAGTTTTTAGGGAAAAATGAATAAATATGGTGTAATTGTTTAGTAATCTGGTGAAACATATATAATTAGGAGTGGTAGGGTTTGACATGATGCTTTGGAGGCTGAGTGTAAAGAATCGGGTAAAACGTTTATAATAAATACCTTTATACAAATAAGAAGTAACACTCTATTAATTAGGCATAAATAGTCGAAAGAAAAAATCAAGTGTATATAAATAGTTCTTAAATAGTATCAATAGTAGTACTTAAGAAAATAAGCAAGAAATGCTCAGAAAACATGAGTTCACGAGGAGTAAGGCAACCAATAGAAATTGATAAATTGTAACAGGTTTCGATGTTATACGAAATTATATAACATATGGTGATGAAAGAGTTTAGAGACCATCGTAATCATATACAATGTTTGAGAAATAAGAGAGACCATTGTAATCACATACAATGTCGGATAAATATGAGAGACCATTGTAATCACATACAATGTCTGATAAATAAGAGAGACCATTGTAATCACATACAATGTCTAAGAAATAAGAGAGACCATTGTAATTGCATACAATGTCTGAGAAATACCATAGTGTAACTCACAATGTTTAGAAGAGTTTAGTATTGACATGAAGAAACTCCGTTAAGGAAAAAAAATAGCGATGCTTCAAGAATGATCAGGATAGTCGGAAAAAAAATTATATTAAGTACATATAGTAATATTCACTATATGTATACGTATAGTAACGGTGCACTCGAAGATGTGTATAAATTTCTGGATGGAAATTCAAAATGCTCATGATTAGCATAAAATACAACAAGGAAGTTTAGTGCACAAAAGGTTAAATATATAATAGTGATACTTTCGCGGATTATCGGACGAGTTAAGAAATAATTATAGTGCTCCTATAATTATCCTTAATATAGTTAAGATACACTGGAGGGAGTAATAGGAAATTCAGGAGTAGGCGCGCATGGATATCGGACAAGATGATGGAAGCTCATGATTTTGAAAAATAAATGATTATAGACTAGGTTTTTCAAAGAAAAACAACTAGTTCACTATAATTTGTGCTCTGGTACCAATCTATAACACCCCCATTTTAGGATCGCAGCGGAAAGGGACATGGGGTGCTATATATCAGTCACATTGTACAAATATAGTAAACAACTTTAAAACAAAGTCGTTTTTAAAACTTCACATTCGATTATTTATCAGAGTCAACAAGGCTCCAAAAGTTTTTAACATAGTTAAAAGATACATAAGTTTTAGAAGTTTAAAACATTATCGAATGAAACTTTTATTTAAACACGAGCCATCATATAGATATCCATTTCTTGCGCTGCCCATCCAAGCTGAAGTCACTTACGGACCTGAGAAAATACATGCTAAAAAGTCAACACAAAGGTTGAGTGAATTCATAGAGTTTAATAAGTAATTGGTTGAATACAAGATAATTCAGTTTAAAATACGATGGGCTACGTTGTTATACGCCCATAATTAAGTTGACATGTAACAAATACAAGTCGGGAAATAATATTTATAGCATTGAGCTCATGAAACAGAACCTTAACCTAGATTTAATAATTGCCCCGGCAGGGTAATATTTGCCATGATATTTTCTTACATAATCAGAACTATTTTGTTATTATTTTATTGTTCGTCATTCTCCAATAATTTTTATAAACGGATTCATCATACAAAAGCTGAAGTTCAGCAACTTTCTCTACATTCATCAAGTTCTCTTTTGAAACCTTCATTGTTAAAGGTCCGTGATTCTGGCCCGATGAGGACTGATCTAGAACTGCTTAAAACTTCCTTTTCTGCGCGCATTTTCCTTATTCGCTTGTGTTACATACTCATACTACTTACGTATGATAACGTATGTACAAACTTATATCACTCTTTGTATATGAGATACTTATGCAAACTTCATACTTGTCCAACAATGGACATACCACGAGTATAACTAAGTTAAGTATTTGAAAATTTTATCGAACCTCGGTTAAATATAGTCTAGTCACCTATATTTAACCTAGGGACAGTGGAACATAGTCTGACTACCTATGTTCGACTTAGACTTTTCAAATATTAGGATAGTTATATATGGGTTATGTCTAATTGATCTTCTACTTGAATTCCGAGAATCACAAAAATTTTATGTGAGTATAAACAATTCAGCGGTATTCATACAATCGAGCAAAACAACAAAACAAATCTTTACTCTATCTTTATCTTGTATAGTCAACCTTACTCTGCACCGTATTTCTAGACGACGAGAATCGAACCACGTCGTTAGTTATTCTAGACTTCAATCCTTACGAGTATCCCCATCTTTTCGCAAGTGAACCGTCAGGAGATAAAGTGAATTAAGCTCCGGGACGGAGCTCTCTTAAGGGGTACATGCTGTGACATTTCGTAAAATTTCATGTCATTAATCTTAATATTCTATTATTTAACTATTCTATTTTTTTAATAATTAACTTCGTCGGAAGTTATCTGCATGCGTTCAATTAATTCAACCGCGAAGAGACTATGTCCATTCTACACTTTTTATCCATCATGGGTTCCTTACAATCCTATTTTAAAAGTCACTTTTCACTTTTTCCATTTTTACGTAAACCTTGCACATTTTACGTTTTACGCGATTTAAATTTAGGTTTTATGGTTTTAACAACGTGAATCAACCCTAGACTATGAAAATTTCACATGTTTTATGCACTTTAACCTATTCTCATATTTACAAGTGAGTTTTATACTTGTCGTTTCATTTTTATAGATTCCGTCACTTTTATCAAGAACCGGTGTCACCAAACGCGTTTTCAACTCACGGTTTCAGTTTTAACAACGTTTAAACCCTCCGTCAACCTCTAGACTCATCTAAACTAATAAAATAGGTTATGATAACAATTTTTAACATTTTTGGATGTTTTGTGTTTTTACGTTACCCGGTTTTACCATACGCGTCTTAAAAACTCTACGTTTTAACTACCGGGGATCAAAAACTACACTTATAGTCATACTATATCAAAATTAATCCCCAAAACAGCCCACTAACCCTTTTCCCCTTGTTTTTGTCACCCCACATACAATCTACACACTTGCCCACCTATTTGGACAAGTGTTCAACCATTTGGACCATCTCTAGCTAACTTAAACACTTATACACCTCATTTCTTTGTTTTTATCACCAAAACTAAATCTCTCTTGTTCTCTCTTCAGCTTGAACGACCCAAAACCCCAAGAGCACCATAAATCTTTGATCTTTCAACCTTATTTCTTGATCAAGTGTTGAAGGTTTAGTATCCTAGGTTCATTTTCCACCACAAGTTCATCATCTTCTTGGTTCTTTCTTGGGTTTGAGTGGAAGGTTTATCAAGGTTTAGGGACTAATATTTTATAGCATTTATAAGGCTTCCAATATGGTTATGTGGCTGTGATTTCAAGTTCTTTATGGGTTTTTAAAAGTCTTTCTTGCAAGAGTTTACAATGGTTTCTTGTTGGTGACTTTGGAAGTTCTTTGTTCTTATATTTTCTTGTTCTTCACTTTTGTAAGGAAACACATCACTCACTTTTCATTTTATTTTGACTTTCACTACTGTAAAAGTATTATATCTGGATGTATTTGTATATTATATAAGTTATTATGCTTGGTTAGGCTTGGTACATAGCTTAGAAAACAATAAAACACTAGAGGACTAGACTTGCAACTGTGATTCTGAATCAGGGGCAAAGATGGAATAAACTGATTTAATCAGTAAACATTGGACCTAAACTAAAAATATGTGGTTGTAGCCCTATGTCTTGTGGTCATTTTGACGGGTATTTCATTGAATAACTCATTACGATGATTAAACTAGAAATATTTTCGTGAAACATGCTAGCTTCTGAGTTGCAGATTTAAATGGTAAAAATCTCAGTGATATGTTTATTTTCACTACTTAGCCCAGATTTATGAAATGTAGGTAACATCTTAACTTAAACATGGCCGCAAACGGGGAATTAATTGGACTTGTAGAACTCTAGTTATCGCAACTTTTGTGGTACTGTTGTAATTTTGAAAGCTGATGGACTGAATAGTATGGATAAATTGATAGTTTTACTAATGTTATGTAACTATTGGCTTAGTAAAACCCACAAAACATGTTACTACAGATTAATACCTTTCCGGGGATATAAGGAACTTAATTTTTCGGCATACGGTTCTAGAGTAACGGATTTTCTAAGATGTGCAAGTTATAAAAATTTTGACAGCTTTGACGTTAAAAGTATAAGAAGGATTTAAAAACTCATGTAATTGTAGCTTTAAAACCTTATTTTTGAACACTTGATATATTTAGGAATTATGTATCAAGCATAATTAAGATTATAATTTATATATATAGCTAAATTGCATCAATGTTTATTTTCAAAAACCTAAGACACGCGTATATCTATTTAGGTTGCTCGTAGAACTTCGCAGCTATTTCTTATCTTGCTTGTTCCTTGCTATTTCCTTTGCTCACGGTGAGTTTATAGCCTCGCCTTTACTCATTTAAATGTTTTATAAACCTCGCGAGGGGGATACATGCTAATTTTACAAACTGAATACAAGTAGTTTTTGGTATACTAGACCTAATTACATGATTTATAGACATCTGACATTGAGTATTTCTTGCCAATTAAGTCCCCATCATGAACCGTTAATTTCGTTGGAAACGCTAGTATTATGAATATGCATATTGGGCATTGACCAGCCTGGCCGAATGGGTAGCGCCCATCTTTCAACGGTCACATAATATTGAGAAATATGTGGTAAATGGCAAATATTACCCTACCGGGGCAATTATTAAATCTAGGTTAAGGTTCGGTTTCATGAGCTCAATGCTATAAATCTTATTTCCCGACTTGTATTTGTTACATGTCAACTTAATTATGGGCGTATAACAACGTAGCCCATCGTATTTTAAACTGAATTATCTTGTATTCAACCAATTACTTATTAAACTCTATGAATTCACTCAACCTTTGTGTTGACTTTTTAGCATGTATTTTCTCAGGTCCATAAGTGACTTCAGCTTGGATGGGCAGCGCAAGAAATGGATATCTATATGATGGCTCGTGTTTAAATAAAAGTTTCATTCGATAATGTTTTAAACTTCTAAAACTTATGTATCTTTTAACTATGTTAAAAACTTTTGGGACCTTGTTGACTCTGATAAATAATCGAATGTGAAGTTTTAAAAACGACTTTGTTTTAAAGTTGTTTACTATATTTGTACAATGTGACTGATATATAGCACCCCATGTCCCTTTCCGCTGTGATCCTAAAATGGGGGTGTTATATCAATATACCATGCAACATAGGTCACTTGCATGTCGGGAAAGCTTACATAGATCTTAAGTCTCCCATAAACATCATGACTAGAGCCTACTACATCCTAATAATGAAAAAGCAGCTGGGATTCAGGATATTTCCTAGCAAGGGATGGATAAGCAAT
This sequence comes from Artemisia annua, assembly GCA_014162995.1. Classification (NCBI taxonomy): domain Eukaryota; kingdom Viridiplantae; phylum Streptophyta; class Magnoliopsida; order Asterales; family Asteraceae; genus Artemisia; species Artemisia annua. Next base: position 167,628 of record LBNU01034808.1, read on the forward strand.
TTTGTAGGTAGAGTTAGGGGACTACATGTCTATGTAGGAAATTTCACCTACGTCACCGACTTCGTGATTGTTGAGGATATTCTTCTGGTAGTAGATGCATGCTTAACTCATATAGTTTTTGGAAAGCCGTTTGTTGAGGCCTCTAAAATGAATTATGACCCATCTCTGGGGATAGTTAGGTTCAAGGACGAGACCGATGATATAGCTTACCAAATGCCATATAAGATAGAGCAATACCGACTCTTTTCAAACATCGAGAAGGAGCATGAGCAAGCGGTCTACTATAGGAATGATGAGGATAGACGTAGAGGAGTAGACTATGTTATGAGTAGGATATTTGGTTTCTACAAGGAATGCTTGCAACTAGGTCCAGAATATAAGACTAAACCCAAAGATGACCTAGAGACCGTGACCAACAATGAAGTCACGTAATAGAGGGTGACTTTGAGTCTAGCTACAAGACTCGTTAATAAAGAAAAGCGCTTGTTGGGAGGCAACCCAAGCTTTATTTGTTTTGTGTGTTTGTTTGTTTGATTTTTATTTGCTTCCGTATGTATGTTTTATTTTTATTGTTAATAATTCATGTTTCAAATTAGAATTGTGAAAATGCTTTATTTTGTTTTTAACTTCGTCTTAACTACATATAAAGGTATTTTGCAAAAGATAAGTGTAAGGGAAATCTAAACTTGTTTATAAAGAACGAATGGAACATGAGTTGTAACAATATAAAATAAACATACATATTAGTAATTGTTTGAGTTAAATGTTTGTATCGAGTCATAATGAAACTTTGTAGGATTCCAGGAGTTAAAGTGGTTGTTTTTCCAGAAATTTTCCGGAAACTAAACATAAGGATTCTGTCAGATCAATTCTGACGGTGTTAGGGTTTAAACCTGACGGCGTCAGGGTTTGATTCCAGAAAACGTTTTTAAAATTTAGTTTTTCTGCCGGATTATAAAAATTACTGCATCTTTAATTCCAAGAATCTGCAAAACCTTCATTCCACAAGCATTATATCCATATATAGAATTTGCCGCCGATTTTACACGAGGTTTGCCTAGATTGTTTTCTCGGTTTAACAGGTTATTTTGGACAAGAAGGTGAACATGGAATCAAGTTCATGACATCAAGATTTTGGAGTCGCTTTGAGCTTGGAGCTTTTACATCATCTTGGAAGAAGATCTAACCATGTTACCACACGATCCACATAAAAAATCAGGTGAGTATTTGTTTCATTATTTCTTTCTCTACTTTTGCATCTTTTATGTGAACGTTGGGGACAATGTTCGGTTTAAGTGTAAGGGGGTAAATGAAGGCACCTTAGAAAATGCTTTTACGCTTGATTTTTGTTTTGTTTAATGGTATTTGTGTAATAAAACTGAGTGAAACATTTGTTAGAGCAATTTAGCGCATTAAATTTTTTTACAACATTTAGGAGTGAAACTTTAGACATAATAAGCGTCTCATGGATAGGGAATTGTATTACTAGCACAAAAACCGTACCACTAAAAAATTTCCCCCCAAATATTTGAGGTTCGCCCCTAGAATTATTAGGAAAAGCATTCATTTTTTATGCTTGTGTGTGTACCAGTAGCCTATAGATTCTAGAACTTGCGTTAGGACCATCCCAAATCCGCAAGTGAGACTACATTCGTGTAGTTAGATTTACTACATGATAAGAGGCATTAGGATAACCCATGTTTTACACCCGTAATATAATTACATTGACTTCATTGGTCAAGTAATTCTCCCACACCTTAGCGTTGTACTCATTTTTAGTACACGATACCCCTAGTACACCCCTCCGAGCCCATATTTTTATTTATAACTTTAAGCATTTTACTTAAAGGAAGAATTTGTTACAATCCACCCCAAATGTACATCCAAATCGCCTTAGCCTACCTTGTATGCACTCATCTTTAGTGCATTATTGTGACAACATTTGTTAAACCCTTAGTTAATTGTCTTATTACTTACATGGTTGCTAAGTCGAGTCATATCCTTGTACATATTGTTTTGGGACGATTGGGACTCATGGGTAAAGTACTAATGTAATGGAGTAATGGGGAAGACATCAATTATTACCCCCATATGTGCGTTAATATTTTAAAGTAATCCAAGTTTTTCAATTATCTTAATTCGAGTCATTAGAATAGTTAATTGTAAAGTAAGTAAAAATTCAAGTGTAAGGGGAGAACCAAGGCCCCTATGATGTATTATTTTGGATGGTAGGGTAAGAGTGTATGAAAAAAAATAATAATAATAAAAAAATAAAAAAAAAACGCAAAAAAAAATTGAAAAAAAGAAAAGTAGAAAAAAAACATACGGACTACCATCCCGTTTCATTTTATCTTTATGTTTATCTTATTTTCTTTTTAGCTTAAGTCGAGTCGAGTCTTGGCTTAGCAACGCCACATTGTGCATGTATTTGATCAAGATAATTAACTTGCCACCACTAAAAATACCCTTTATTCCAACAAAACCGTGTTTATCATATCCCTACACCTAACATTATAACCCTTTGAAAGCCCTATTTGATAGTTTATCTTAGGTGCTTACACCTAGTGGAGAAGGTTTTTGATCCTTGCCCAAGCCTATGATAATCTATTTGCTATGACAGGTAGTGAGTGATATTTCTTCCATTTCCATCTAGTCATATAGGTTTATAACACCCGAGAGATGAGAGTATCCAAACACTATTTGTGAGGTGCTAGTGTATGATTTTCGTGCTTGTTATGACTAGGGTTGAATAACTATTTGTTGTAATTACTTTTATATTAGTGTTAAATCACCCCTACCTCATATTTTGATTGGAATAAAAGCGCATTTGCTTGAGGACAAGAAAATCTCAAGTGTAAGGGTATTTGATGAGGCGAAAAGTGTTACGCTTTTAAGGGGTCATTCAAGCCCTAATCCGTAATTATTTGATCAAATATTGCCTTAAATATTTCCTTTTGTCATTTTAGGTACTTTGAAGAGGAATTCTGGAAAAGGAAGCATTTTGGACGTTTTTGGAGCATAAAAGTGAAGAAAACGACAAAGTCTCAAAATATGCTGGAAAATGTACCTGACGGCGTCACGCTCTACTTGGTGACGGCGTCACGCTTTGGCAATAAGGAGAATGATTTTTGCACTAGACGCCCCAGAAAGATTTTGGAGAATTAATACGTGACGGCGTCACGTGTTTCAAGTTGTAGGTCGTCACGTTATGAGCTACAAGGAGACGGCCAAGAAAGATTTATAAGGGGACGGCGAAAGAAGTGGATCTGAGCAATCCGAATAGTGTTTTGGCGGTGAGGTGACGGTGTCACGCCCTATAAGGTGACGCCGTCAGATTGTAAATTCTAAATATTAGTCTAATTTTCATTCAATAGTGTGCAACTTTTGGGAAGAAACCCTAGCTCGTTTTTCTACTGTATTTTTGAGGGTTTTCCACCCTTGAAACTTGGATGCTTAATTGAAGATAAGTCTCTACCAAATCATTCAATATGTCTATGTATTGTGTGATTATATCTTATGCTTATCTTTCAATTAACATGCTAGGCTAGGTCTTTATCGTGTTTGCTTNATTCTAAATATTAGTCTAATTTTCATTCAATAGTGTGCAACTTTTGGGAAGAAACCCTAGCTCGTTTTTCTACTGTATTTTTGAGGGTTTTCCACCCTTGAAACTTGGATGCTTAATTGAAGATAAGTCTCTACCAAATCATTCAATATGTCTATGTATTGTGTGATTATATCTTATGCTTATCTTTCAATTAACATGCTAGGCTAGGTCTTTATCGTGTTTGCTTAGATCTAATGAAACCTAGCTATTGATTATATGTTGTTGGTTTGCTTGTGAGTGTTGTGGGTGGGTGAAGTCGATGTTAGGCTTAAGAAAACTGGCTAACCTCCTATACGGTAACTTGCTTGAACGTCTTAAGAAACATGAATCGGATGTGTACTACGATTATTTGGTTGTATTTAATGCATGAGCGAATTCTAATGATCCCATGTTAGGATCTTTTAGTCGGCTCGACATAGGAGTGAAGTAGGAGCTTATAGATTTAGGAAAGATCGTACACAGCCCTACGAATGGTGTAAAGGAATACAATCCGTCATCTACGCAATTACAACAAACCGATTAACATATAAAAGATAGCTAGGGAGTAAGGAAATCTAAGTAAACACATATTTCTCTCATATAAGTTTCACAACCACTTTAATTTTCTAGTTATTTTATTTTATTTGCAAAAGTAGTTATTTGGGTTAGTTGACTAGCAACTAATTCCACTCACTCTTCCAAAAACCGAGATTTTTACTTGCTTTTATAAAATACAAAAATACAAAAAGAATCATCCCTCGATCCTTAGACCTAATTAGTGTAGCTTTTCAAGCCTAACGACACTATTCCCCGAGAGAACGATCAATCCCCCAGTACTTGCCACTTCACTATACTACATCGGTCAGGTACACTGCCTGGTGGGGGTTGTAAGCTTCTCAAGATCCCTTGAAAGGTAAAACCTAAGTGCAAAGGTTGCAAAACCCACGCATCAGGTGTCCTATGGGAATCTCCACCAACCTCAAATTTCCAGGATGAGGTAGGAAGATTTGCGGGGATATAGGGAGGTACTAAGGTATAAGGTGGTTTCCTAAATAAGCTAGGTCTACTACTAGGTAAGTGTGATAAAGGATAAGTGTGATTTCTAGGTAACATTGATCCTCCGGAAACAAAGTATCCTTGCGGGTCAAATGTTGGTGTGGGTAGAACAGAGGGAAAAGGTATAGGGGTTGGTGAAGGAATAGGTGGTGTGTTTGCATAAAATTCTCTTATGTGTTTTTAGTGTGGGTTGTCTAGATAAGGTGTATAACCTAAAAGTGATGGTAACTATATTATTCCTTGATTCTTCTAAGGAATCAGGGAAAAGAGGTTTAGGGGAATAATCCAGTACATTCGTAGAGGAAAGAGCATTCTCCGGATGTATACTAGATGAGACAGGGGTAGAATAGCAAGGAGTAGACATAACTATATAATAGTAAAATACTGTAAATCACTTAGCAGTTAAGCAGTTAATTACTATACTAACCTTAGCACATATTGTTACGAAGGATGGCAGGGTCACTGAGGACTTTCTCGAACTTAGGAAAAGTAGTTGTAGTTTTGGTTTTGAACTTGTTCTCTACAACTGAGGCTCTGATACCAATCTGTAACACTCCCATTTTCATGGTTCACAGTGGATTTAGGGTTGGGGTATTACTTCAAGGAATCATAGTTACAATAATAGAAAACGACTCAAAAAGAGACATTTTTAGAAGATGATTTATCATTCATTTAAATATTAGAGTTTTTAGAGTAAAAGGTATACATTTACTAATTATGAGGTCCCAAAGTCTAAGTGAAATGTTGTGTTTGAATGATAACCGGTTTGAAAGTCCTCCGAGTTCAGTGCCGCTTCCCTTCATAGCCCTGTATAGTAATATACCTAGGATACATGCTTAAAAAGTCAACACTAGGTGTTGAGTGAGAGTCATAGGTTTTAGTGATAGTGAATACAAGTTCCACAGGGATCCGTTGTTACACCCTAAAAGGAAAATGTAGTGTTTGTGATAATTGCAATGCATATACAATTATCAAGTGTGGGTTATTGCACTAAGCTCATGAAACACACGTTAACAGTCCAGATCATGGTGCATTGCAGACCAGACCATGATGGGATGGGAAGGATAACTTGCCAAGTTAATCCTTCACAGGGTTCAAATATAATACTTATTGGTACCCTCCAGAGAGAGGTAGTACCAACGGGAGTTGTCAAACTCCAATAGATCTATCAATTATATTCGCGTTCACTCGCAAGTGATTAGATTCATGAAGTTTAGTTGTGTTGCAGATAGTTTACTCGTGCAATAACCAAAGAAAAAGACTTGTATTCGGTTTTAAGTGAAAAAATAAGCATGTATCCCCCTCGCAGGGTTTGTAAAGCATTTAAAAGTGAGGCTATGAAAACTCACCTTGGCTTAGGGAAATATGATTGATGTAACATGTGACTCGGAAACTAGATTGCTTACTCACGTATCCTGGTGGTATTGTAGGTGTGGATGTATGTCAAGCTTTAGTTATTTTGTTTATGTTTCTTAAGTAACCATTTTTAGGGTTTTTAGTGTTTTAGATAGAACATAACACCATTCAGGCCATCACAATCCAGAATTACATACTCCTCACATGAAGCTCCCTAGTATTGTATTATGTTATTAAACATAATACCGTTCGGGCCATCCTAATTCAGAAGTGTATAATCCTCACATAAAGTTCCCTAGTATTGTGTCATGTTGTTAAGTATTTAGGTTATAGATATAACATAGCACCGTTCGGGCCATCATAATGCAGAGGTCATGTAGTAAACGTTTGAGGAGCTAGGGCACTTTAAATCGTAAACCCAGCAAACTCGTCAAAACGAATACCCAAATGAAACCCCTCACATGAAGTTCCCTACTATTGTGTTATATTGTTAAGTAAAGATAGTTTTTAGGTTTTATTTGAAAATACTATCACTTTATACCCTTATAGTTTATATATTTACAAAATCTACCCTAAACTTATAATATTTATATCATTGAGACTTTTAACTAACTAGACTTTACAAAATTAGTACCTATAATTATATATTTTACGAAAATGACAGATATGACCCTTGGACTTATAAATTTCAGAATTTAACATTTATACGCTTAACTTTATAACTTTTGCAAAACTAGTCCTTATAAGTTTATAACTATTTTACTTTTTATCCTAAGGTTATTTACTTTTGCAAAAAGGGTCCTGATACTTAGTACTTCTAAGAAATGTCAAAAATAGTCCCTAGACTTAATATTTTCAAAAAGTTACTATATATACCCCTATGCAAGGAAAACTTTGCAAAACTAGTCCTAGTTCCATGCAAACTATATTTTTATAAAACAAAAAGGTTTCATAGCTTATGGTTAACTAATATTACCTTATCTAAGTTTACTAAACTAGCGTATAGCTTATGGAAAGGGCTTATAGCAAATAAACATGAATTCGATTAGTTTTAGGGTTTTAAAATGAAAACGAGCTAGTTCTAGTGATCAAGGCTTAGGCAAGGGTTCTAATATGATCTAAGGCAACCTATAACTATCCTAGGACTGTAATAAAGCTATTAGAAGCAAGATTAAAAGTTTACGTGCCCAAAAATGGCTTAACGTGGGGTTTAGGGTTTTCTAGGGCAAGAACGACTCGACAATGCCGCAAGGCTTATACCACTCGATTTCTAGGGATACAAGGGAGTTAGTACTACTACTAACTACAGAAAGTTTGAGGTATAGAAGTGTGATGTTGTGGTTTGGAAAGGAATGGGGTACGAGGGTTTATATAGCGCTCATTAGCCTTGGTGGCCAAGTTTTTGGTGTCATGGTGGCAAGAGGAGGGGTGTGATGAACTACAGTTATATGGTGACTAATGGGAGCTATAATGGTGAGTAAAGTGGGCTAGGAGGCGGTTTAGGGATCGTGTGGTTGTGGTGAGGCCGACTAGGGAAGGTGGTGACAAGTAGGTGATGCACCTACTTGTAAGGTGTGTTCTAGGGTGCTTGGTAGTGCCAAAGAGGTGGGTAAGCAGCTAGGCTAGGTACTTGAGGTGTTTGAGGTGCTTAGGATACTTAGTTTTAGGATTAGGATTAAGTTATGCTTAGTTATGACCTAATTTCTCTTAGTGAGAGATTATGGTCTAGCTTTGGGTTTAGTATCTAGATTCGGGTCCTATGAGTGTTTACTGTCTAGGATTAAGTCCTAAGAATCGTATACTAAGTGTTGGTAGCTTATGGTAAAGATTTGGGAAAGTTTAACCTACTTTCCGGGAGGTTATAACCTAGTTATGGTTTTGTGCTTAAGAGACTTGTACCTAAGCTCTAAGGGTTGTACTAGAGTATAAGGGTTCTAAGATATCCTATTGTTCCTAAGGTAACTCATACATAAGCCTTGAACACTTCTAAACTAGTTTAGATAAGCAATTAGGGATTTGTAAACACATAGGCCTAATTAGGGCTTAATTAGGGTTTATTATGGTTTTGTGATGAGTTTAGCATGTTAGATTGATAGATTACTTATTGTGGTGTTGTTGTGATATTAAGCTTGACATTCCAGGAGTTTATAGGATGCGAATGTATAGATCTTTAGCTTGTGTGGATAAGTGAGTAGGTCTAGAGAGTCATCCATGTAGTGAATCCACATAGAAAGCAAAAATTTACATGTGAAATACCTGATACAGGTATTTTTGGAAAACTAGAAGGGGGGTTGAATAGTTTTTCATCTTTTTAAATTTATAAAACTTGGTTTCAAAATATAGATTAAGTATACAAAAACTTTGATTAGAGTTTAGTATAATAACAACTATATGATCTATTGTATGTGTCTTTTTAGGTTTGCTATAAAAACTTTGTTTTTGAAAACTTTGTTTACTTTAAAAACTTTCGATACGAACTTATGTGAATTCAAGTCTCGCACAATATGAACAACTATATATATAAATACTATAGCAATTATAATGTAACTAAAGAAATAAGTATGAGACGGAAAGATCGAACCGTGAGACAAGAGATTTATAGTGGTTCGGCTACAAGGACACTTTCCTTGACCTAGTCCACTCCCCGAGCACCTAACTCGAAGTTTTCTTCACCGTGTCAACAAGATCCCTTATGGCGGAGAAAACCTTACACACCAATATTCACACCACAACTTCGTCACACCTTATTCACACCTTCTACACGACTTCTTCACACCTCTCTATCTTCACAACTATCTACTTCATAACTATCTACTTCACAACTATCTTCCTCACACCTATATACTTCACAATTTCTCTACTTCACAAATCACAACTATTTGCTTCACAACTACCTACTTCACAACTATCTTCTTCACACCTATCTACTTCACAACTTCTCTACTTCACAACTATTTACTTTACAACTACCTATCTATATGCCTTGCTAATCTATCTTCTATCAAGTATTCAAAACTACTTACACAAAGAAATAGATATAACGGATGATGCTCTAATAACTTGGATGTGGAGGTCACAACAAGTTGTAATACTTCTTCTCTTGGTAGATTGAAGTATTCTTCTCTTGCACTTGAAAGATTGAGGCTTGGATCACTTTGAAACAAAGATTTATGTATATATGATCAAAGGATTTTTGAGAATAGAAATGAGATCTAGAACAGAAAGTTTTGGGGTGCAAAAGGTGAGAAAAATCTGTGAAATGAACCAGTATTTATAGGGGGAAAAATACTGTTTGGGAGCGTGGGCGGTCCCCTTAATTAGATTGCCGGTCCCCTTAATTTACTAGCCGGTACCCTTAATTAATTAAGGGGGCCGCCTAATAAAAAAATATTTTTTCTTCAGAGTTTTTTGTCTTTTTGTGGGGAAGGTTTTTCTTGAAGAATATAGCCGTTTTTTGGGTAGAAATTTGAATTCAAAATATTTATTTTGAATAAAACATTTCTTATAAATACAAAAATATTATGTATAAGTTTAAAAATATTTGTCCCACTTTATAAAAAATGTAAGGTTTGTAGAGATAAAAATTCCTTTGATCATAAAATGCATTAGACACTTTGTTTATTCATACCTTAAGTGATTTGGATGCTACAGTGAATATTTATGACTAAATACTTGTTTACGTCATAATTTGTAGTTCAATGAGTTTACGTTTTGTGATTATCAAAACACAGAGATATCGATATATGTTAATAACGTTTTTAGGCATTATTTATATCAACAATCTCCCCCTTTTTGATGATTACAAAACCCAAACTCATTAAGTCTAAAAGTTAATTTTTATACAACTACTTAGTGAGTTTATATTCACTTCTCCCCCTTTTTGTAGAATCAAAAAGGTTTTCCCGAATAGCTTCATAAATGAAGTTAGACGGGTAGAAAGCTAGCCCTTGATGTGTGCTCCCCCTCGTTCGAGGGCACCAAGGAATCGAGATATGGAATTCTCGCAAGAAAACTGTTAGAAGCACAAGCATATATAGCAAAATAAGGAAAACAACAAGCATAGTAAAAAAATATTAAGCTCACATAGCAATATATTCATTTATTATGCTTAATGCATTCAATAAGTAAAAGATCCTAATTTGTCAAAGAGAGCCATAGGACTTGCTTGCAACAAAGGTTGATTCTTATTTGAAAGTGAAAATCATAAGCATATAGTATGCTTAGATGGTTGATGATGGAGTGTTTGGAATGAAAGTGGTTGAGTTAGGGTAAGGTTATTGGATTAACGGAGGTATATGTTTGGGTGCATGAATGTTGGAAAGTTTGATGGTGGAGAGTTTGGAGATGGTGAGTTAGGAGCGGAAGATGTTGATTGAGGTTTTGAATATTGTTCAAGTGAGGGTGCTGGATGAGATCTAGTAAGAAGATACTCAATCCAAATGAAGTGTTCATTCCATGCAATGGTTTGTTTTTGGAGAAAGATGCAACAACGACAATTGTGGATATGGTTTTCAACTCGATTTGAGTTGTGGGGTGATGAAGGAGGTTGATCCAAGTTGATTTGTGCAATGTATAGGCGAAGAAGAGCACTAAGCTCATGGGCTTCCTTGAGTTCTTCAATGAACTTCAAGTATTCGGAGGAAGGTGATGATGGTGTAGTGTGGTGGTTATTTGGGATGGATGTTTGGATATGCAACATAGGAGTAGCATGTGAGTTGGTAGGAAGTTGTGGTAATTCTTTTGGTGATGGAGACATTTTGATTATGGGTAATAATTGATGGATAATGATGAAGGTATGGTAGAAGAAGGTGTTTCATGATTGGAGGGTGTTTTGGTTCAAATGGATGGAGTTTGGGTGTGTAGTTGGAAGTAAAGTTGTTGGAAGTGTAGTTGGATGATTGACCAAATTGATAGGGATTGTGGTAGGTTTCATTGAAGTTAGCTTGTGTGGTTTGGGATGAAGGTGGATGTTTGGCCAATGTGGTTAGGTTTGTATAAAGGTTTAATGGAATATTTTTGGATGTTGCATTGGTAGGTGAAACAAGATGTGAGGTAAGCAATTCGAGTATGGAGATGAAGGTGGGTGATGCAAATTACGTTGTGCCAGGTGCATAGTATTAAGATCACGAAGATCATGGAGTTGTTCAAGTTCTTCACAAGACTTCAAGGTTTCCAAGGAAGATGATGATGGAGGAATTTTGTGGTTGTTGACATGTAATGTTGGTGGGAATGAGAGTGATGTGTTAGGAATGTAACGTTGATTCTTGTTTGGAGGTTGAGATTTTTCAACAAAAGGATTGTTTTGAGGAAATGGATGAAATGTAGGTACGTAGTTGGGAGCATAGGAGGAATTTGGCGTTGGATGTTTAACAACATCGTTTGGTTTGATGGGCTTTTTATGGATATTAGGCTTTCTTCTCCAAACGGGTTTCTCGGTCATCTAAGCTAACCTTGAAGTTTTTGGTTTTGGTTTGATGGGAGAGGACATGATGAGATAAGTGGAGATTATGAGGAATGGGTGTGTTTATAGTGTAGGATTGGTGGGATTAAGGATGGATAAAATTTTTTGAATGGATTGGAATAAAATGTGTTTGTGAATTTTGTGAAGTGTAGGATGAAATGGGCCAAGAAGTAGAAGAGGAAACAACATCTTCGACCATCAGATGGCTAGTTCCCTTAATTANCTTCTCCAAACGGGTTTCTCGGTCATCTAAGCTAACCTTGAAGTTTTTGGTTTTGGTTTGATGGGAGAGGACATGATGAGATAAGTGGAGATTATGAGGAATGGGTGTGTTTATAGTGTAGGATTGGTGGGATTAAGGATGGATAAAATTTTTTGAATGGATTGGAATAAAATGTGTTTGTGAATTTTGTGAAGTGTAGGATGAAATGGGCCAAGAAGTAGAAGAGGAAACAACATCTTCGACCATCAGATGGCTAGTTCCCTTAATTAGGGGCCGGTCCCCTTAAATATTAAGGGGTCCGCCTTATGAATTAAGGGGGCCGCCCATCTGGTGGTTCTCAAATTATCAAAAAATGGGTTTTTGGCAGAAAATGGTAGAGAGGGTTGTGTTTTTAGGTTTAGTTTCCAGCAAGTCCAACTCTTTGGGCAATTATGCATGTAATAGATATTTATGCAAAACAAGTCAATTAAATAGATTAAGCAATCAAGTAATTTCATCTAGCATGCAAACATACTCATCAAGCAAGTAATATATATGTGGACTAGGAACCAATAAACTGCACCAAGTATGTTCTTAATTATATCTAGGTAGTAGGATTAATGAACTATTTGATGGATCCTAATATGTGTCTGTGTGCAATAATTGGGTAGTTATGTTAGCATGGATTTCTAGACTTGTTACAAACAAAGTCTTAATAGACAAACCATGGTCCTCTTGATTTGATTTAGTTCACTTATAAATGTCATTTACATAAATATAGATGACAAGTATGAGATCACCATGCATGATTAAAGAAACGTTTTTAGCATTATTCAACAATGCAAGAAAATTAGTTTTCATGTGTTTCCTAGAAAATTAGTTTTCATATGTTTGGAAATAGGTTTGAACATAGATTTGAATAAAATAGATTTGTTTTTACTTCAAAGTGTGTTAATGAAAGGTAAAAAAAATTCCAATCTTTGGTTTTGATCAAAACAAAATTGTGGATATTGATAGTGAAAACATGTTATTGCGAAGTGGGATAGTTATTTGAAAAACTACTTTCCAAAATGTGAGGTTTTTGCATATTTTTAGAGATATTAGATTTTTGACAACAAATATCATTAATCATAGATTTTAAAAGATGTTTATTAAAGATCTCATGCTCAAGAGGATTGGTTAAGCCTATTGTTTCATGCTATCCTTTTCTACATAACCTATGATCATTAGTGAGGGATGACGTAATTCTACGTGTTTGATGTGAGAGTGTTGAATGTGGTATATCCCAACATCTATAGCTCCTTTGTTGTTACACACTTATCTAACTTAATGCCATAATCTACGAGAGCTTGTTTCATCCATAGTTTTCTTACGCGAGGGATCTAATCCTACTTCTATATTAACGATTAATCCACTTAACTCATTTCACTTCATCACCATGAGTTTGCTAATAGTGGATATATAAGATTTCCATTTTCTATATTGTTCGACAACGAACAATTTCATTTTATTCCTAAGAAAGTCAACTAATGATGTTTCTAGGTCATAAATTTATAAGCTATTATGTACGTATATATGTATAAGAGTTACAAACAATATATATGTATAGCTAAGCATTAATCTAACTAATCATTATTCTAAGCATGTAAATTATAGCAATGAACTTAAAAGAAACGCGTACCTTTTAGTCTTCAATGGATTTTCTTCAAGCACTTCAAGTTACCATGTTGACTTATAGAAGTCATTTGTAGATGAGATTCCAACTTTTTCGAAGAATGATGACTTAGCCATTTGGTCCCCATTGTCTCATTGGTCAAAAATTGTTTGGTCCAAACATGTTTAACATTTGGCTAGGATGCATGTATGGTAGTAATACTCCCAAGGATTGTAACTTGGTTGATAATTCCACATTTGATGACTAGTGTTATTGTAGCTTTGTCTATTTTGGTTTCTTCTAGGTTGAGGTGTTTTAGATTGAGTATGAGGATTATTTGGTTTTCTTGGTGGTGCAGTTCAGATCTTAATTTAGGTTTAGAGGATCCTACTTCGGTCTTTAAGGATGGTTTGTAAAAAGTTTTTACTTTTTCATCATTCGCAATGGGTATTTTTCTATCTTTTGTAAGTATATACTTAGGTTTTGATTCTAATGATTTTTGTTTACTAAATTCACATTCAAACTTTATACTTTTATTTTCACTAGTTGAAACATTAGTTGAGGTTAATCTTAGACCGGTTTTATATCCCGAAGTTTCTTGAACACTTATTATTTTGTTAAGTGGGTTACTACTATTTTTAGACTTGTCAAGTTTTAAAATTTCATCTTTAAGTTTTTCGTTTTCATTTTTAACCTCAAAGCATGTTTTACATTCTATAAAAACTTCTTTTCCTTTTTCCAAATGTTGTAGTTTAATTTTTAATTCGAGTACTTCATTTTCTAATAGATTATTAATATGTTTTAGTAACTTATTTTTAGATACAACCTTTTTGCCTAATTTGCATAACCTATTATATTCACTATCTAGGTCTTTTTCGTCTAATGATAAATTTTCATCACTAAAATATTCGGTTTCGGAATGTACCTCACTTGATGTCTTGGCAATAAGATACCTTTCTTCCTTTGTGGTTTCTTTCTCATCTTCATCGCTATCACTCCATGCTCCTCCAATGAACGCCTTTTGATTTTGATTCCTTGAAATCATTGGACATTTTCTGATGAGATGATTTGGACCTTCGCATTTAAAGCACTTCCTTTCGCTCTTGCTACTTTCGTCATCTTTGTTTCTTTGAAATGCCTTTCTTTCATCATGTGGTTGTCTAACGAATCTTCCTCGTCTTTTGAAGAATTTCTTGAAGTCTCTTACGGCCATGGCATATTCTTCATCATTACTTTCGGAGGTTGAGCTATCCTCGTCACTAGATTCCTTCCTAGCTTTCAATGCAATTGACTTGCTTTGCTCTTTCTTTCCTTTGACCATCTCGGAGTCTTTCTTTATTATTGCTTTCGTAGACTTTCAAGTTGCCGATCAACTCGTCAAGTTGAAGAGTTGACAAGTTCTTCGATTCTTCAATCGCTGTAACTTTAGCTCGCCATTTTGGATGAAGAGCCCTAAGAAATTTCCTAACAAAATTCTTACTAGAAAAATTCTCACCAAGTGCTTTTAAACTTGTTATGATAGTGTTAAATCTAGCAAAAGCATTATCTATTGATTCCTCCTCCGGAATCGTAAATTGTTCATATTGTTGAACAAGAATATCTATTTTGTTATCTTTAACTTGACTATTACCTTGGTGAGTGATTAGTAAAGAATCCCAAATTTATTTTGCGGTTTTACACATAAAAATTCTTTCATATTCTTTGCGTGGTAACGCATTATAAATAACCATTTTAGCCTCATTATTTTTTGCTAGTTTCTTTTTCAAATCATCATTTTGTTTTTTAAAAGATACAATTTCATCCTTTTTAGTTTCAAAATTATATTGAATAGGGGGAAAATCACCAAAGGTAATAACATGCCAAAGATCAAGATCTTTTGATTTCACATAAGTTTCGAATCTATTTTTCCAATAAATAAAACCATCACTTTCAAATAATGGTGGTCTTTGCATAGATTTCCCTTCTAAATTTTTTTCAGATTTCATAGATCGTTGCAAGTTTTAAAATACAATATATTTTAAAAATCTTGCTTGACGTGGCTTCTGATACCAATTGTGGAAAACTAGAAGGGGGTTGAATAGTTTTACGTCTTTTTAAATTTATTAAACTTTGTTTCAAAATATAGATTATGTTTACAAAAACTTTGATTAGAGTTTTAGATGAAAACAACTATATGATCTATTGTATGTGTCCTCTTAGATTTGTTATAAAAACTTTGTTTTTTAAAACTTTGTTTACTTTAAAAACTTTCGATACGAACTTATGTTAATTCAAGTCTTGCACAATATGAACAACTATATATATAAATACTATATCAATTATACTGTAAGTAAAGAAATAAGTAAGAGATGGAAAGATCGAACCGCGAGACAAGAGATTTATAGTGGTTCGGCTACAAGGACACCTTCCTTGCCCTAGTCCACTCCCCGAGCACCTAACTCGAGAGTTTTCTTCACTATGTCAACAAGCTCCCTTATGGCGGAGAAAACCTTACACACCAATATTCACACCACAACTTCGTCACACCTTATTCACACCTTCTACACGACTTCTTCACACCTCTCTATCTTCACAACTATCTACTTCACAACTATCTTCCTCACACCTATCTACTTCACAATTTCTCTACTTCACAACTATTTACTTCACAACTACCTACTTCACAACTATCTTCTTCACACCTATCTACTTCACAACTTCTCTACTTCACAACTATTTACTTCACAACTACCTGTCTATATGCCTTGCTAATCTATCTTCTACCAATTATTGACAAGTAGTTACACAAAGAAATAGATATAACGGATGATGCTCTAATAACTTGGATGTGGAGGTCATAACAAGTTGTAATACTTCTTCTCTTGGTAGATTGAAGTATTCTTCTCTTGCACATGAAAGGTTGAGGCTTGGATCACTTTGAAACAAAGATTTATGTATATATGATCAAAGGATTTTAGAGAATAGAAATGACATCTAGAACAGAAAGTTTTGGGGTGCAAAAGGTGAGAAAAATCTGTGAAATGAACCAGTATTTATAGGGGAAAAAAATACTATTTGGGAGCGTGGGTGGTCCCCTTAATTAGGGTGCCGGTCCCCTTAATTTACTAGCCGGTCCCCTTAATTAATTAAGGGGGCCGCCTAATAATAAAATATTTTTTCTTCATATTTTTTGTCTTTTTGTGAGAAGGTTTTTCTTGAAGAATATAGCCATTTTTTGGGTAGAAATTTGAATTCAAAATATTTACTTTGAATAAAACATTTCTTATAAATACAAAATATTTTGTATAAGTTTAAAAATATTTGTCCCACTTTATAAAAAATGTAATGTTTGTAAGATAAAAATTCCTTTGATCATAAAATGCATTAGACACTTTGTTTATTCATACCTTAAGTGATTTGGATGCTAAATTGAATACTTACGACTAAATACTTGTTTACGTCATAATTTGTAGTTCAATGAGTTTACGTTTTGTGATTATCAAAACATAGAGATATCGATATATGTTAATAACGTTTTTAGGCATTATTTATATCAACAATCTCCCCCTTTTTGATGATTACAAAACCTAAACTCATTAAGTCTAAAAATTAATTTTTAGACAAGTACTTAGTGAGTTTATATTCACTTCTCCCCCCTTTTGTAGAATCAAAAGGTTATGCCGACTAGCTTCATAAATGAATTTAGACGGGTAGAAAGCTCCCCCTTGATGTGTGCTCCCCCTCGTTTGAGCGCACCACCTCCCCTCTATTTCTCTTCACACCTTCTTCTCTTCTTTACCTCATACATTTCTGTAGTACTAAGTCCCTAGAAGCCTTATAATTTGAATAGTGTGGCATTGATCCTTGTCGAGTTCTAAACTTGGCCGAGAAAACCTAGATCCTACGTTAGGACTCCCACGACCTAGGTTTGCCTCAACTTTGATTCTAATAGCCTTAGTACTGATATAGGACACTTAGGATATGCCTTAGAACCCTTAGATAAGCCTTGACCATTTTTCATTTAGAAGTTTTCATTTCAAAACCTTAATTATAGATAATTATGTGTTTTTATGCTAAATTGCCTTATTATGTGATATAATCTGATTTAGGAAGCTTAGTTAAGTATATATTAGCTAAATATAAGATAGGAAACTCTTTTGTTTTCATAAAAATATAATTTGTGTAGTAAAAGGACTAGTTATGCAAATGTTTTCATGCATAAGGGTATATATGGTATCTTTATGAAAATATGAAGTCCAGGGACTATTTTTGACATTTCTTAGAAGTTGTGGAAACCGTAGAGGGGGGGGGGTGAATACGTTTCCATTTAAAAACTAAAATCTTTTGTATCAAACACTAGAGCAAGTGTGACTTAATATGAAAAGTGTCAACTCTAGTATTACAAGAACTAGAGATAATATAAGGCAACAAATAAGGCATGTCACAATAACACAAACATAGACATACTTATCACACAAACAAAACTAAAACAATATAAGCAACAAACCATACAAATATAGATGCAATGCAAAATATAAATGTAAAGTGGTTAATGCAAAAATAAACGTAAAGAGATAGGTAAAGAAAACACAAACTCGGACACGGCGATTTATAGTGGTTCGGTCACGAAGCTCCTCTTCGCCCTACTCCACTCCCCGAGTACCCAACTCGAGAGTTACTTCACTAATCAACAAGCTCCATTCTCGGCGGAGAAAACCATACAACGTCGCTTACATTATTTTCCGACACTAAGCTAAATGTCGAGTACTAATCTTAGCTAGTACCAATCTACCACGATCTACCCGATCCACACAAATCACACAAGCTACAAGATCCACATGATCTACTCTCGATCTTGTGACATTTCAAAATTTTCATGTCATTAATTTTAATATTTTATTAAATAACTATTATATTTTTAAATAATTAACTTCGTCGGAAGTTATCCACGTACGTTATGACACGTTCAATTAATTCAAACCAACTCCAGACTATGTTCAGTCTACGTATTTTTACATTTTATTTTTTTTCTTTTATGTTGACAAGTGAGTTTTATACTTGTCGGGCCATTTTTATAGTTTATGTCCATTTTATTAGGAACCTGTGTCAACGAGCGTGTCTACGACCTACGATTTAAGTTTAACGTTGTTAAAATGTCACGGTATGCTCAGGCATATACTAAAATAGTAAACATTTTCATTTTTGAAAACATCTAACTTTTTGTATGTTTTAACTCAAACGTTACCTGATTAAAACATTTACACGTTTAAAACTTCGCGTCTTAGTTGTATCATCTAACAACTAGTTTATACACAGTAATACTCAAAATAATACAAACTCTTTCTTTTCTTTGTTCCATGGCTGACCACCAACTCCTCTAGACCACTAAAAATACATGCATTTTAATCTTGTCTAAAAGTTATCCATATAATAACCATTTTTCACACTCTAGCTATCATTTTTCTCACTTAATACAACTTGGTCATTTTTCTTGCTCTCTTTGGTTCTCTCTTGGACGGCAACAACAAGAAACAACATCAACAAATCAAGTTTTTCAAGAAAATTTAAAGAAACAATAAATAAGGGTTATTTATTTTGTTGTCATTATGGGTTTTTGATCAAGGAAGCATAGAAGTACATCCTCAAGAAATAACTTAACCTCAGCCCACAATCATCTAGCTCATTTTATACAAGATTCAAGGTAAAAACATTGGTGCAAGACAACTTGTGATGATCTTGCACCAAGAAGCTTTAAAGCCATAACTTTTGTATACTTTTCTTGCACATTTTCTTATATACTTTTAACCAAATGAAATATTTGATGTAAGAACATTTTATGACACTAAAATGATGATAAAAATGGTACCTACACTTGGTATGGTCGTTTTTGGATTTAGTATAAAAGAAAATGCATGCAAAAAGTTGATTAATCTTGAAATAGTGGGTTTTTGAAAATATGTGTCTTACAAAAACAGCCTTAACTTGCCCATATTTGTGAGTTACAGCTGGTTCTTTTTTTTTTAAAATGAACCTCAAAGAGTCCTCTACAGCTTTCTAGTTTTGGCAAAAATCAGTGGAGGTGTCTAACATTTTGAAATTCGTCATGCAAGATTGGTGTGTAGAAATAATGAACTAAGGGTCTGATTTGACATGCACTTTTGATAAATTCATATATAATCACATTTAACTCTTTTGACACAACACCAACTCTGAGAGTGGGGTAAATTTATATACTTTAAGAATATAATTGGCTTCATGTGATAAGAATTGCACATGAGTATGTTTGGTTGACTTTTGTATAGAATAAAATCTGAAAAGTGCACTTGTGCAGAAAATTTATCAACTCAAAAAGGCTATAATTTGATCATACATGCATGAATTGGACCCATTACAACTCTCACACTTAATTTGATATGTTAACTTTGAAAAACCAGAGGGCTAATTGAAATAAGGGTAAACTTGGGTAACATTTGTATTGAAACAAATTTACTTGTCGGGTGGACTGTTTTGAACATCTCACTTGTGTAGACCACTTCTCATTATCGGAAGCATTCTAATGGTTAAAACTTATGTGGTAACTATCTTAACATGTATATAAATGGTTCCCAGAAGCTTAGGGTTAAACTCATAACTTAAAGTCACCTGCTTGATGAATTACCAAAATGTTTCCAGATTTGACCGTTTTTGGAATCGGGTCAAATAGGTCGGGTAAAATTATTTAATAAATTTCGCAAAAATTCTAGGAAATGCCTTAGATACTGTATTATACCATATTAGAAGGGCTTGGTCAGTGGGTGAGTTAAACTTTGTATTTTGATTACCTGTTACGACCTAAAAACCCGGACAGATTTGACTTTTTAAGACTAAAAGTACAATGTGTTAATTAACGACGAAAATAGCATTTTTGAGGTAATAATGTTTATCGTCGATTCCGAGCATATCGTTAAGAGTCTAATAAGTATTATTTTCTTATTTTAGGTCATCGATAGAGACACGCGTTCGTTGGGTTCCTAGGACGTACTTTGGTCATTTCCGTTCTCCCACTCGTTGACTAATTTTTTTATCGCTTTGCTCTAAGGTGAGTTTATAGCCTCGCTTTTACTCATTTAAATTGTTTATAAACCTCGCGAGGGGGATACATGCTAGTTTTACAAACTGAATACAAGTAGTTTTTGGTATGCTTGACCCGATTACATGAATATAGACATTGAGTATTTTTTGCCAATTAAGTCCCCATCATGAACCGTTAATTCCGTAGGAAACGCTAGTATTATGAATATGCATATTTGGCTTGGCGGGCCTGACTGGGTGAGTAGCGCTCATACATCAACGGTCACATAATATTGAGAGATTACGTGGTAAATGGCAAATCTTACCTTTTCGGGGCACTAATAATCTAGGTCAAGGTTCGGTTTCATGAGCTCATGCTATAAATCTTATTTCCCGACTTTTATTTGTTACATGTCAACTTAATTATGGGCGTATAACAACGTAGCCCATCGTATTTTAAACTAAATTATCTTGTATTCAACCAATTACTTATTAAACTCTATGAATTCACTCAACCATTGTGTTGACTTTTTAGCATGTTTTTTCTCAGGTCTGTAAGTGACTTCAGCTTGGATGGGTGGTGCAAGAAATGGATATCTATATGATGGCTCATGTTTAAATAAAAATTTTCATTCGATAATGTTTTAAACTTCTAAAACTTATGTATCTTTTAACTATGTTAAAAACTTTTGGGACCTTGTTGACTCTGATAAATTATCGAATGTGAATTTAAAAAAAACGACTTTGTTTTAAAGTTGTTTACTATATTTGTACAATGAGACTAATATATAGCACCCCATATTGTATTCCGCTGCGTTCCTAAAATGGGGGTGTTATAGATTGGTACCAGAGCACAAATTATAGTGAACTAGGTCATTTTGTTTTAAAAACCTAGACTATAATTATTTGTTTTTCAAAATCATGAGCTTCCATCATCATGTCCGATATCCACGCGCGCCTACTCTTGAATTTCCTATTACTCCCTCGAGTATATCTTAATTATATTAAGGATAATTATAGGAGCACTATAATTATTTCTTAACTCATCTGATAATCCGCGAAAGTATCACTCTTATATATAAACTTTGTGCACTAAACTTTCTAGTTGTATTTTATGCTATTCATGTGCATTGTGAATTTCCATTCGGAAGTATACACATCTTCGAGTGCACCGTTACTATACGTATACATATAGTGAATATTACTATATGTACTTAAGATATTTTTTTTCCTTTCTTCGACTATGCTGCTTGTTCCTGAAGCATCGATATTTTTTTTCTTAACGAGATTTCTCCTAGTGAATACTAAAATCTTCTAGACATTGTATGCGATTACAATGGTCTCTCTTATTTATCCAACATTGTATGTGATTACAATGGTCTCTAAACTCTTTCATCACCATATGTTATATATTTTCATATAACATCGAAACCTGTTACAATTTATCAATTTCTATTGGTTGTCTTACTCCCCTTGAACTCATGTTTTCTGAGCATTTCTTGCTTATTTTCTTAAGCACCATTATTGATACTATTTAAGAACTATTTATATACACTTGATTTTTCTCTCGACTATTTATGCCTAATTAATAGAGCGTTACTTCTTATTTGTATAAAGATATTTATTATAAACGTTTTATCCGATTCTTTACACTCAGCCTCCAAAGCATCATGTCAAACCTTACCTCTCCTAATTATATATGTTTCACCAAATTACTAAACAAATAAATACATATTTATTCATTTTGATGATCCTATAAAAACATTCTCGTACATTGTAGGTGATACAGTGGTCTCATTTATTTTCCCAAAAATCGTGAGTAATGCTATGATCGTTAAAATCCTTTCATAACCTTACACAACGGTATTTTACATGAAATACGTCACATTTTAATTATTTACCATGGAAATTTCACTACCATTTTATAAACAACTCCGTTATTACCATATAAACTTTCTTTCACAATTTTATCAAATGTATTTACTACTCTCCAAAGAACTACCTTACTAATATCTTTTAAAGCGAATAACCATACCTACTATCAACTTATGAACACCTTTGTTAGTCTCATATAAACTATTTTGTAAGCACCTTACAAACAATTTTTCCATTAACTTAACTATTTTACTATCGCTTTATAAATCATTTCGCTAAAAATATTTTTGCAATTTTTGTCACTATCCATCAATCATTTTGTCACTCCCTTATAAACTACATCACCGCCATCTTATAAACTAAATCCCTAATCTACTACCATTACGTAAACTGTTTCGACTAGTTGCGAATAAACTATTTGTTATCATCTTACAAATCGCTCTGTCATTTACCTTATACCAAAACTTTCACCAACCTATAAATCATTTAGATATTTTCTTGCAAATCAGAACTATTTTGTTATTATGTTATCATTCTTCATTCTCCAATAATTCTGATAAACCGATTCATCATCTACAAAAGCTGGCGTTCAGCAACTTTCTCTACATTCATCAAGTTCTCTTTTGAAACCTTCATTGTTAAAGGTCCGTGATTCTGGCCCGATGTGGACGGATTTAGAACTGTTTAAAACTTCCTTTTCCATGCGCATTTTCCTTATTCGCTTGTGTTACACACCCATACTACTTACTTATGATTGATTCTTACGTATGTACAAACTTATATCACTCTTTGTATATAAGATATTATGCAAACTCCATACTTGTCCAACAATGGACATATCACGAGTATAACTAAGTTAAGTAATTGAAAATTCTATCGAACCTTGGTTAAATATAGTCTAGTCACCTATATTGAACCTAGGGACAGTGGAACATAGTCTGACTACCTATGTTCGACTTAGATTTTTCAAATACTATGAATAGTTATATATGGGTTGTGTCTAATTGATTTTCTACTTGATTTCTGAGAATCACAAAATTCCTATGCGAGTATAATAATTCAGCGGTGTTCATACGATCAAGCACTACAACTAAACAAATCTTCACTCTATCTTTATCGCGTATAGTCAACCTTACTGTAACACCCCGAAAATCGTAATGAAGCAGCGGAAGTCTAATCGGGGTATTACATCTTAGAATCATAGTCATAATTATAGAAAACGACTCGAAAGAGACGTTTTGAGAAAATTTGTTATCATTCATCAAATATTAAAACAGAGTAGCAACAACGGTTCCATACTGTTTAGTAATACATAATAAAAAGGTTTAAATTTAAAGAAATGAATGATAACATTGTTGGGTGATATTGATAAGATACCCTAGCCCACTCCGTGCCATTTGCTTCTTAGATACCTGAGATAAAACATGCTAAAAGGGTCAACACAAAGGTTGAGTGAATCCATAGTGTTTAATTTATAATAGTTTTAACACAAGTCAAATAGTAGCAAAGCAAAAGCGTCGTAGTGTAATATATATTGCCCTAAGCCTCATGACACGCAAACCTTAACATAGGGTGATATCATAAATGATATAATTGGCCTACATCATGAAGTGATGTAGGTGATAGTGCCCTCGTCGTAGGAGTTTGCCAACCTCCTATTTATATTCGAACAAAGTGCATTTGGTTACCATGTCAGGCCAACTTCAAATGGGGCGTCAACTGCGAATAGATCTATTCACTAAATTCGCGTTCACTCGCAAGTGATTAATGGTTCATGATATGAGGGACTTTTGGCAAGGGTGTTAACTTAGGCAATATCAATCAGGATAGCATACAGAAAATACTTGTGTTCAGTTTTATAGCATGTATCTCCCCACGGGATTTGAAAACGTAGTAAAAGTGGGACTATGAACTCACCTTAGCAGTAGTAGTCTGAAATGCAATAGAATCAAATAGTAGGTGATAGCTCCGACGCGTGACCTAGATTAGTATGGCATAATTTAGTTTGCAGTTCTAGTTTAAAATTTGATGAACGTGAATAAGTTAAAAAGTTTTCAAAACGTTTTTGTTATTGTTGCTTGTGTGGAAGCATTTAAGTTTGAAAATAGTTTTTAAGTGTTTGGCTCTAGGAAGTGCATACGTTCACACGTATAGAAGTGTTAAGTGTATATGATGAAAAGTACCTGTTGATGGGTATACGAAAGACAAGGACGGAGCATAATCGTTGATGATTATAGAATGTTGTCGGGTAAATTAGAATGGTATTGTTAAAAAGTTTGTATGTATATATCTAAATGTTTATAAGTATTTATATGTAAATATAAGTTTATATTAAAAAGTTTGTAAGTAAATGTCTTTAATTAAAAGTTTTATACAAAGTGTTTGTATTTGAAATAAAATAAAGTTAAATAGTCATTTTATATTTTATAATTCTTATGTAAGGTTTCTAAAACATATTAAGTTACATAAAAGAATAATGGGTGACGTAAATCAATCGTTTTACAAGTATGTATAAATTTCTTTAGACTAGTTTTTGTATATTATGGTTTATAGGGGTGTGTGTAGTGGTTTATAAGTTATATTGTAGCATCCGTTTATAAAACGAGTGTAGTAGCTCAGTGTATGATAAACGAGTCGGAAAGGTGTTGCGGAATAAGTCGAGAATGAAGCACACCAAAGTTACCCATTCAGGTTCGGATGAGAGTTACCATCAAACGCACCTTTGGCCAATGTTTTATTTTAGATGGCGTGGGCTGTAGCCCAACTGTTTGACACGAGAAAAATATATATATATACACCATTTGCTAGTTTCAAACAATTTTCAACTCAACCCAATTCTAAATTAACGTAAACTCGAATCCCATTTACCAATTACCCAACTGAGTTTTACCCATTTCTGAACATAATTGATGTACTAAGTTTTGAGGTGTGAATTGGATAGTAGGAAGCAAGAACACAAACAATTTTTACTGTTGGGTCTCTGTAGCCTCACGTAATTTTCCCCAACGGTTAGTAAATACTTACAAGTTATTACGTTATTTAAATACCCACTTTTACGTATGACAAAATTTTTTTTTATGACTTATTATATAAATTACAACGGTATATTGTGATTTAACGTTTGCTTAGAAACGATGCTTGCACACCAACCTAGATAGTCTAAATTATCGCGAATATATTTTTAAACGTTTATATTTATTAATATACGTTTCGTTTAA
>LBNU01034808.1:222389-232754 GCA_014162995.1 Artemisia annua
TAGTTTTGTGACTTACAACGGGGTTTTACCTCTCCCGAGGATCATCCCCCAAGAGGCTTACAACGCCCCCCAGGCAGTGTACCTGCCGATGTAATATAGGATAGGTAAGTACGGTGGATTGATGTTCTCTCACAGGGAATAGTGTCTTAGGAACAGAAAAACTACGCCTAATAAGGTCTAAGGGTGAAGGGAAGATTTTTTTTGTAATTCTTTTATTTTTTAGGAAGCAAGTAAAACTCGGATTTGAAGGAGTCGGTGCGGAAATTAGTGGCTAGTCCAACTAACCCAGATAACTACAATGGCAAATAAATAAAATATCTAACCTATTGTGGTTTGTGAAAACAATATGGGAAGAAAAGTGTGTTTACTTAGACTTCATTACTCCCTAAAACTATCTTCTACCGGTTAATTGATATGTATGTTACTTCTGTGGATGAAGGGTGGTGTCCTAATTAACTCATGGAGTGGCATAATATCCTTCCCAATTCCTAGTGAGCTCTTATCTCCTCCTATGCCATGCACGCAAAAAAACCAGTAGGGATTGTAAAACAGTGGCTCATGGGCGGTTAAATACTACCGCTTAATAGCCTAGTATGCCTTGGCTACCATGTTATCCCAAGACGTTCAAGAACGTTAGCCATAAAGGAGTTGACCAGTTTTCTTGAGGCCTAACATTGATGGAACAATGCATCCCAACAAACAACAACACTCATTATCCAATAATTTAATAGTTAAGTTCATTATATCGTAAGGCAACAACAAGAGAATTTAGGCTTACACATGTTAATTTTTTAAAAAAAAAAGGACAAAAGCAAAAAAAAAGAATATAATCAACCAACCAACATAGACATATTGATTGGAAATTGACAGTGAAGACTTATCTTAATTATAGGCATGGGGTTCCAAGGGTTGGAAAACCCCTAAAAGTACAGAAAATTCGTCTAGGGTTTGGTGCCAAAAGTTCTCCACAAAGTTCCACACTTAATGAATGAAAAATAGAAAACTATATATAGATTTTACACTCTGACGGCGTCAAGTTATAGAGGCTGACGCCGTCAGCTCGCCGCCATTAGGTTTCTCGGATGGCCTAGATCCACTTCTGACGCCGTCACTCTCTATTCCTCTCTGGGCCATCACTCTTTAACTCATAACCTGACGGCCTACAACTTCTAACACCTGACGCCGTCAGGTGTTAATTTCCAAAATCTTTCTGGCCCGTCATTTGATAATTGGTTTCCACTCTTTTGTCAAGGCTTGCTAACGGCGTCACCTTGTGACTCTGACGCCGTCAGGTTGTAATTTCTGCTTCTTTTGAGACTTTGTCGTTTTTCTTCACTTTTATGCTCCAAAATCGTCCAAATATGCATGTTTTCCAGAATTCTTCTCAAAAGTACCTAAAATGACAAAAGGAATGATTTAGGGCAACATTTGATCACATTTATATGAATTAGGGCTTAAATGACCCCCTAAAAGCGTAACACTTTTCGTCTCATCAGTGTTCGACACACGTTTGCCGATGGAGCAGCTGCCGATGCAGTAGCTGCAGATGGGCCGATGCAGCAGCTGCTGCAGATGCAGCAGTTGCTAACATAGTGTTTAGTTCGGTATAATGTATTTACCTTTATATTTTGTAGGTTTAGTGTACCGACATACTTATTACATGTTTAGATATAATACTCAGATCAATATCTTTGTATTACTTTTATATTTTGACGTAGCGTGCACTTACATGCAACCAACAATGTTGCACCTTATAATTGTGCTTTTAATATATACATCACTTGGATATCCTTGTGCTACCCTCTCCCTAAAGTGTAGCTACTTACCGGAGAGTAACTACTAGAGCCAAGTAGAGGTTGCTCAACCAAAGGTTGTACCGCCACTCTAGGTGAGACATCATTCCTCTACTCCAAAGGAGACCATGAGCTGACCAGATACATCACTCAACTAAAGTTTATACCATCGCTTCGGAGGAGACATTGTTCCTCTACTTCGAAGGAGACCATGAGCTGACCAAATGGGTCACTCAACCAAAGTTTATAACATCACTCCGGAGGAGACATTGTTCGATCCTCTAGTTCGAAGGAGACCATGGGCTGACCAAATGGGTCACTCAACCAAAGTTTATAACATCACTCCGGAGGAGACATTGTTCCTCTACTCCAGAGGAGGTTATGAGCCGGCTTGGCATGTCGTTCAACCAAAGATTTTACCATCACTTCTGTTAGAATTTTATAATTATAACTATCATATATAATAATTAATATCAAGTAGCACAAGTTGCAGAAGCGTAGGATCACGTATAACAAATAATAGTTTAACTAAAACATTAATAGAAAACGTACCGTATGCAATTCTTGATTGAAGGAAGAACAATTGATGAACTCTAATTAGGGTTTATGTAGATATATGAATAACCCCTTACCTTTTTGTTATTCGATCTCTTGATAACAACAATAGTGTGTTGTTACCTCGTTCTTGTACACACAAATTAAACCGTATTAAGGTTTTGCAAGAAACTACACAAGAGTGATTTTGGTTTAACAAAATCGATCCCACAACCCTTTGTGAAGGTTGTACGATTTCAGCAAGAAGGAGAAGAGAAGGAGAAAACAAATTTAGGGATAATTGTGTGTTCAAGAGGTGAAAAACAATTGAACGTAAGGTTTGTTTATATAGTGTTTAGGATAGCTTGGTCACCAAGTTTAGGAAATCCCTAACCCTTGTGAAATTCAGCCGCCCCTTATGCCCAAGAGGATTCTAGATCCTTCTTGGGTTACCATAAATCTTAAAAACATACTTTCCTTATCTTCGTCTAACAGTCGTTAGTCATTTAACGGAAAACACTAACGGTCGTTATGTTCTTGTGTCTAATAATAAATATAAATACATATATTTATTATTTTTCCTTAATACTCATTCGCAATGTGTGCAATCCCGAGGTCTCGTGTTCGATTCTAGGCATTTACATTTTAATAATTAACCATTATTCCAACAGCTCCCACTTGGTTATTTATTAATAGTAAAATGACATTGGTCGGCGTCTTGCAACACTCTAATGCCCCTAGTTCAAACCGAGCTGAGTTTCCTGGAAAACCCTTAACGATTCATCGTTATTATTATCCTTTTGTTTCTAATACTCTGATTAATAAAGAAATAAATCTTTATTAAATTTCAGTTTCTCGTATATCAATGATTGAACAAAATTACCAAAACATCTGAACGTATTCCAGATAGTCTTTGGGCGTGGCCACGCAAACATTTTGTCAATCCTACGAGTGGCCCATAGTATTAAACTTCAAAACAAATTTGAAGGAACAAATTCTATCTTGACTACAAGACTAACCCATGAACTTTGCAACACTTCTGAAAACAACCCTTATAACTACCAGTTACGGATAGCGGTAGATTGCTCCACAGAAATGCACTACATTCATGACACTTATCTGGCATCTCAAGTCTGAGGATAACTAATTATGATTTACTTAGATAAGTAAAATCATTTAGTTTGGGATAAGTCCAATATCCAATTCATTGAATACCTTAATTGTCTTCCCTTAATAATATTCCCATATTATTAACCAACAATGGACAGTTTTAGAATAATGAAATTATTCAAGGATATAAACATGCAAAAACAAGGATATATATTATTAAAGCAATGTAAATAAACAAACCATTCTTTATTTCATTGGAAATTAATAATCGTACATTACATCCTTTTATCCAAATACTAAAATAGATCAATGCATGATAATTCTAGTTAATGAATTATGCCTCAAGTCATGTCAATCATACTTGTTGACTAGGCATAAATCAACTAACTTTGATCTATAATAATTTTGAGAATACTTATTTCAAGAATTTAATTATCAAAATTCTTTTATGTGTATATCCAATTATTTGATATATCCACATAATATTTCATAAATGGTGTGATATCCTCAACCACCAATTTATGACAATCAAACTTTCAAACACTTTAAAGTTTAAAGTATTCTAATTCTTTAATGTATAATGCAACTATGCTCTTAGTTGAGCACAACTAGTTCACATGGCCATTAACAAGGATAAAATCCTACCATGACTAGTATTGAGTGTCATCTCAATTAAACTAGCATCATTGTATTAAAACTACAATATGCTCTTTAAAATCCCGTAAACTTAATATCCATTGTGTAATTTTGATGCCTTCCAATCTTTCAAGATTTACTGTCGGCTATAACAATTACGCAACAATTTGCTATATTGTATATACTTAGAATTTAGGAGCAGTTCCAGGTTGAGGATCGTTATTCTAAGACCAAACATATTCCATTAGAATATTCATTACACAAGTTATATAATAACTTTGATTGGATATCAAATATTGTCGAATCATTGAGCATGATACAACAATAAAATGATATACACGAAAATCCTTCAGTCATACTTAGATTTTATTCATGCTATATCTTTACAAATATATATATCAATTTAGTCTTTCAAAATGATATATCATATTCTATTAGATTTATTTACCGCACAAGTTTATTAAACAATAAACTCTTGTTCCAAGGTTGTATGTTTTATTTTCTAAATCATCTAAGTAAATTTTCATTCCAATAAGACTTAACATTTTACTTATATGGAATTTTACTTCTTATATGTTATACAACATATATGATTTAGTAAATCAAACATAATACTCCCACTAGCTTTCAGGAATACTTAGAAATTACCTTATTCCAATTATAAATCAAAACATTGATTTAACAATTAATCATAAGAGTAATCTCCTAGATGCATGCATTATCCATTCATGGATTATTGCGCTTTGTATACTTCCAAAGATTTATTTGAATTCATAAACTCCCTTTGATTACTTATCGTCCTCGCTCAAGTAATCATTCAAGAAAGAGTTTTGATATTCATTGTCAAATTTCATATTCATATAAATATGACAATTACCATCTTTGTATTTTTAATGTGCTTAGGAAAGAGTATTCAATCATAGTTAATTGCTTAAATATGATTAATAATCTTGTCATAAGACATACATTAAAAATATATATACAATTTTGTCCATATGAGTTTTAACAAAGATTTAAACCACTAGGGTTACATTATCTTTGAATAAACTCATCATCATTCTCTAACTATTAAGAATTAAGATAAACCAAATTTGTAAAATTTGAATATCTTTATGAACAGCATCTATAACATTCATAGTATGAGTAGTTTACCCAATCCATTATTTGGTAATACTTCATCATATAATTCCCAGCATATTAATCAAATACCTGAGATATCCAAGTGGATCTATGAATGATAATTCCATCATCATGAGGTTTATCATTTACATGTTAAGCCTCATCATGATCTTTACTAGTGTGTTTTTAGAAGATTATGTATTTTGTAATAAACTCCCACTTGCCTTTAGTAATCTATAGACTATCTATAAATACTTAGCAATAAGAGCAACAATCCAATTTTCTCTTTTTGGGATATTACAAATACACATTGAGAGTTCCTGACATGCTTTGTTAATAACTTTCACATAAGTATCTTAACAAATTCTGAACTTCAATTTTAAGACTTAATGTGATTCATCACATTCCATGATGTCTTATAAATCTTCTAGGAGTCTAATTGAGTATATTAAATTCATACTCAATTTTCTAACCTTGATAACTTTTGGAAGAAAGAAGTTATAGTTATCTTTAATCAAACAATAACAATAAAGTTTGATTCTCCTAACCGAACATACCATAAACTTGTGGTATTTTATTAGGACTCATATTGTCAGACAATCTATCAATATGAAAGATAAACTTATATCTTTTAGCTTGTCTATTTACCAACTAAATCAGCTTAATGATAAAATAGAATTTCCAAGCCACTTTGCATGCTTTATAACCTAAGTACTTATTAATCAAGTTACTTCTTGTTCATGTTTCTATAAGAAGACATAAACTGTTATAATCCCATTACACGTTATTAATCATTGATCAACTCAATGACTTCTTGTATATGTCTTAATTAAAAGACCATAACAAGTTAACGTCTTACTTTATTATAAGTCTTGTAATACTTAAAAGACTTCATGTTTATAACTATACAATAAAATATAAACATGTATAATTAAAGTAATCATGAACACCATCATTTGGTTTCAATAATATTTTCAAGTTAACTCACTACTTCATTTATTTATGTCATTCTAAGAATACATAATTATTGAAGTAGTATTATATTACTTCATGCATTTATGTCATTCCAATAATACATAAATATTTGAAGTTGTCTTGTTATCATATTGACACATGTTCTAATAGATGTCTAACTTAGAAACAGTAAATTATCCATGTAGGTCTCACGCATACATGGAAATTCACCTTGTTGTTGGAATTTAGTCTGCGTCTCACGTTTACTAAATTTCAACACCAAGTGTTTCTTAGAATAGATGTATTAATCATATTAGAACTATAGTCTCTTACTATGTAGTTAAGAGAATCCTTTAAATCATATTACTATGTGTTGTACCTTGCACACAATCAAGATTTCTCCCACTTGTGAACAACATCAAGTGCCACATAAACAACACGCATGCGTTTGTTATTGTGAACAATATGTTTGTGTCATAACTAGTAGATATAGAGTCACTCAATCAATCAAGGAAATGTACATGACTATCCTTGAAAATATTAATGTCTGTATTTTGGAAAGTAATTATCTTGAGATATACAAAAGATAATTTGAGATACAATCAAGACAATAAGTCTTGTAACTCCCACTGAATTAGAGAACATTACAATAATCCCTTATTCAGTAATAGCCACACAATACTCCCACTGAATTTGACAACGTTGTAAATGTTTCATTAATCAGTGAAAGGAATTAGTGTACTATTTACTTTCCTACATCTTTTGAGAAAAACCCATTCCAACAATTATATAGGTTCTAAAAGAATGTATTCTACTATTTAAATGTGATTCATCACATTCCAAACTATTAACTTGAAAAAACTGGGCATGCAATTTCTTCCTGAATAGATCTATCATACCAACAATTGTATGTAGTATCTTTAAATGGTCAAAACAAAACAACTAGATAAAATTGCTAGTTTGTCTTTTACCATTTTGCGGTAATTTGTCTAGTTTCTATTTTAATAACTCATAAAGTGCAAATCATCTTACTATTAAAGATTGCTATGAGTTATTTATTTAGAAAATAAACAATTCTAATTATCCTATTCTACCTTTCTCATTCATGAAAAGGATTAGGATTAAGTCTCACACTTCTCTATATGGAAAGAAGACTATGTTTATTCTTTTCGTAAAATTGATTCTAACCAAAAACCCATACGGGTGTAGATCAATTTACTTGTGAAAAGAATAACTTATGTTTACGGTTCAATGTTGCATTAATACGTTTAAAAGAATTTTCAAAATTCAATTTTAGTATTTTTGATAATACATGTTTTCAAGAAAATATAATACCCATGGAAATATTAATATAACCAAATAATTCTCTTGAAAACCTAGGATCCAACTTTTCATAATTTCACTACGTCAGTTGATCTGCCATATAGTGAATCTTTATAAAAGATGGTAATCTGTCGAACAATAATTGGCAAACAACTTTTCCAATTCCTAGAAAATTTATGGGATTTACATCAAATTGATTCATCAATTTGCAATGTAAGCATGTTTCATCTCATCTCATGCCGTAAGCTCTAGGTCTCACGCATCAACTTACTTAAGTCGTCTAACTTAGAAACTGCAAATTCTCCATGTGTGGAAATTTACCTTGTCATTAATCTTGGTCCAGGTCTCACGCATACCCAAAACTAACTTCAAGTGTTCCTTATAGTTAGATGGCATGTGACTTAAATTTTAGGGTATTTAGTTTTTGATGTGTCAAAAACATGTATAAAGATGCATGCACTCATCTTTATGACATAAATTTTACAAAACAATTTTTATAAATCCAATTCATTAACGCGAGCACGATCAACAAAGTTTTAATTGAGGCGTTGAGAAACTTACAACATTGCCTTAAGGTGCTTCGTACAATAATGTTTCAAGATGACACACAGGCGAGCGTAGAGACAGAATGGAGTCTCTCTAAGGTCACAATTTAATGCGAAACCAGACTTATACCTCACTTTATAGTGTATCATTGAGTCTTGAAAGGCATCAAGGTACAGTCGCACCAATCAATTAAAAGTTTATGATTAAAGCTCAAAACTTGGTTTCACCATTATTAGTCCAATTAATTTTTCTTTTGAAAATTACCCTTGTTATTGCTTACAATTTAATAAACACATAACACATAACAAGTAATTTAAAAGAAAACACATAACCAACTAATAAATAAATAAAGCGGTGAAAACAATTAGCCACATGCAAGCTTAATTAGATAAAACCCTAATTAAAACAATTCTAGGTTTATAATGTGTATAATCAATCAAAGCTTTCACTTTGCACAAGTGAGCCACATCCATCGAATAATCGATTGCGTAAGCTAGGATTGATTAGTACACCACATAACACGCAAATTGATTTTAATTATAATTGGAGTCTTCCCCAATTTTAGATCTATCTAATAATTAATGTGTGAAACAATTACTTGCAAACAATAAATAATCCATGACTAACATGCATGTTTCGTCATGGATTCATGCATAACAATTACCATATAGCACATCAATATGTAACAAACCTAGGGTTTCTATCCAATTTTATTAATCAAATTAATCAAAACACAAAACCCTAAAACATGTTACAAACCTAGGGTTTCTAATTAATTACTAATCAAATTAATAATTTTAAACCACAAACCCTAATTAGGGCTTATGGAGAAATCGACCCCCCCCATAAATTAGGGTTAGGGTTTTTAATTTTCTAAAAAAAATTAAAGAAAAACCCTAGAAACAATAACATGTCTATCTAAAACAAGGCAAATGATATTGCTACATAGCAAATTACTACATACACATAAATATCATGCATAAGGACAAAATATTTTTTGTCCTTATGCATGATATTTATGTGTATGTAGTAATTTGCTATGTGGAATTATCAACCCCCCTAAAACAATTATAGATACGTTTTTTATTGTTTTTAGTAAGCAATTACATGATATACATGGCTCGTGATGCCACTGTTAGAATTTTATAATTATAACTATTATATATAATAATTAATATCAAGTAGCACAAGTTGCGGAAGCGTAGGATCACGTATAACAAATAATAGTTAACTAAAATATAAATAGAAAAAGTACCGTATGCAATTCTTGATTGAAGGAAGAACAATTGATGAACCCTAATTAGGGTTTATGTAGATCTATGAATAACCCCTTACCTTTTTGTTATTCGATCTCTTGATAACAACAATAGTGTGTTGTTACCTCGTTCTTGTACACACAAATTAAACCGTATTAAGGTTTTGCAAGAAACTACACAAGAGTGATTTTGGTTTAACAAAATTGATCCCACAACCCTTTGTGAAGGTTGTACGATCAGCAAGAAGGAGAAGAGAAGGAGAAAACAAATTTAGGGATAATTGTGTGTTCAAGAGGTGAAAAACAATTGAACCTAAGGTTTGTTTATATAGTGTTTAGGATAGCTTGGTCACCAAGTTTAGGGAATCCCTAACCCTTGTGAAATTCAACCGCCCCTTATGCCCAAGAGGATTCTAGATCCTTCTTGGGTTACCATAAATCTTAAACACATACTTTCCTTATCTTCGTCTAACGGTCGTTAGTCATTTAACGGAAAACACTAATGGTCGTTATGTTCTTGTGTCTAATAATAAATATAAATATATATATTTATTATTTTTCCTTAATACTCATTTGCAATGTGTGCAATCCCGAGGTCTCGTGTTCGATTCTAGACATTTACATTTTAATAATTAACCATTATTCCAACAACTTCTGAGGAGGTTATGCGCTAGTTAGTAATTGTTCCATTGATTATTTTACTATCACTCCAGAAGGGTTGACCTGCCACTCCGAAAGAGGTTATGGGCTAGTTGGAGTTTTAGCCAAATCAAAGATTGCACCATCACTTCAGATGTCAATCATTTATGTGGATCATCACAAGTGCATAAACTAAGTCAAGGTGGTTCATCCTTAAGATGTTTAGGAGGTGTCCCTCCATGGAAGTGTCCTTCCGTATAGTACTAAACCACATGTTTACGTTATTACTAGGACTGGGCGTGCAAGTCCTCCATGGGCACTACCTGCTTGTGATGTATCCTGGATCTAAGTCCTTTGAGTTGCTTAACTTGCCAACTCGGGAATGTAGTTATAGTGTGTGTACATTCCGCTACCGATGTAGCTAGTCATCTGGTAGCCTATACGCGCAAAAGGAAA